>PVKP010004316.1:0-24317 GCA_004027715.1 Plecturocebus donacophilus | reverse complement strand
TGGTGGTTGGCAGATAGCAAGGCAACAGCAAGAGACAACCACGGGTGAGCAGAGCATAACAAGTAGACAGAAAACAAAGCAGTCAGTGATCGAGGGTACAAAAGCTGCATCACTGAGGCTGTAACACCAAAGAACTGTTAACACTGCAAGTGCTAACAGCAGACAAAGGAGCTCTTCAGAGCCACCATCTTTCCTGGCAGGCAGTGGAGTTGGGTGAATAGGCAAGCAGCCATCCATAGTGACGCTGCCTTGTGTGGGACCTGCTGCTCTGACCAGCAGGTGGTGGGTTACCAGACCTCACGCTGGCCTCTCCCGCCACAGCAGCTAAGCCCACCCATGTTGTGGGAACGTGAAGAGACTTCACCTGAGTCCCACGTGGAAGATCAGTCAGTGCCATTTTGTCTTTTGTGGATCTGTGCGGGTTCCCTCTTCTTCCCCATCCCCTGATAATATTGGATGAGCTAGGGGATAAAAGCCTTTGGCTAAGTGGTCAGCTAAAAGTTCCCCATTGTTTGAGTGTCTCAAAGCACATCCTTTCCATTCCATTCCATGGTCCTTTTAATCAATTTCATTGCTCTGACAGACATATTTTTAGTTCTAAAACGTATATTTTGTTTGGAGTTTTGTTGCTTTGAGTTTCCATTAACTGTATTTGGGCAATTGTATAACGCAGGACACTTGATTGTGAACGGTCCCTCATTGTGTTGACTCTGCATTGGTTGGCTCCTGGATATTCTAGGGTTTCCAACATTTGATGTGGGGACTCTTATTGGCTGATACTTGGGTATTCTGGGTTTTTGGCATTTGGGATTTTTGGTCACCGCTTGCCACCAGATGCTCTGGGGTTTTCAGCACTGACATTTCTTCTAGGATTGCGGGGTAGAGGTCCACCCTAGGGTTATCATGGTCTTGCCTTTTCTTTTTTCCTGCCCTAAAATTATCATTTTCTGTAATAGCATTTTTATTTTTTATCGTAACTTTATACTTTTCTTTCTACACTTTGCGCTTTTCCTTCTACACTTTGCTTAATAAAAATATTTCTTTGGTAATATTTCATTCACCAGTAAACATTTATAATTCATCCTCATGATGCATTGCTAACTCTACTTACACCTTCTGTTCAGGAAGTGAGAATTTAAAAGGAGAAAGTAGCAAAGACCCAAGTGCTTTTCCTCACACTAGATTACAAAAACTTCTGTGTCCGGTAGAAAAATTCTTCTCAGAAATGGAGATAGTGACAAGCATTCCAGTAGACTCTCCACTAGGAGAGTCTTTTAGACCACTGGAGCAAATTCAAATTCAATTTAAAGAAAAATTCATTTTCGATTGCAATACTTTTTAAATTCAATACAAATTTTAAAATAAGCCTATCTGGACTAGGCATGGTTTTTTATGTTATAATGATATTTAACAATTAGGCATTTTTTTTTCTGTAAAAAAGAAGGAAAATGGGAAAAGATCTATGGATTTCTACAGTCCCAACTTGACAGCAAAGGATAGACAGTACACCCTGTGGGTCCTCTATTTGTGTCCCAACTGGGCTCATTTTTATTTGTGGCTTTGAGTGGGAAAAAGACACTCCTAACTACTCCCAATTCCCCGGGGAGCTATCTGTTATTTTAGAAGTAGTTTTCCCTTGTATACAAAAAACGAGGAACACAGGTGAATGTATATTGGCCACCCTTCCCTTCCGGGGTCACAGTGTAAAACCCAATAGGATCCAGGAACACCAGAGGTAAGTGAACAATAGTATTAACTCTGGTATAATTGGGGCAGCGACAAGACTAGTGTAGTGACATCCTGGAGTAACTTTGTCCACCATGAGTTAATACTAAAGAACTTGACTCAAACCCTGGAATCCTTAGCCACCAACACAGGTGGGCACTAAAGAGAATTAAAGAATTTCTAGACCCTTTGGCAAATGTAGTTCTCAGTAACAGACTAGCATTGAATTATTTACTAGCTAAACAAGATGGAGTCTGTGCAGTTATTAATACAACCTCCTGCACATATGTTAACAACTTCAGTCAGGTTAACACTTAAAATATCTATGAGCAAGCTACCTGGTTACATAAATGTACCCAGGCCACTGACCTCAACTATATCTGGTTGACTATCAAAAATGCCTTTCCAAGTCTCATCTGCTTTTGACCTCTCCTAGGACCTTTGATAGCTGCTGTATTAGTCCAATCTCACACTGCTAATGAAGACATAACCAAGACTGCTTAATTTATAAATGAACATAATGGAATATATAAGAGTTCTGGGGAGAAGGCCATGAAATTTTCTAGACAAGCCAGAAGGTAAAACTCTCTATCCTGGGGATATTGATGACTCATCTAGTGACCATAAAAATGATTTCCTAATGCTAGGAATTGACCCACCGTTCAGCATGGCTGTGGAGGCTTTAGGAAATTTACAATCATGGTGAAAGGGGAAGCAAACACGTCCTTCACGACGTGGCAGGAAGGAAAAGTGCTGATCAAAAAGGGGGGAAGCCCATTAAAAAGCCATCACATCTTGTGAGAACTCACTCACTATCATGAGAACAGCAGCACGGGGGTGACCGCCCCCATGATTCAATGACCTCCCACTGGGTTCCTCCCAGGACACCTGAGGATCACGGGAACTACAATTCAAGATGAGATTTGAATGGGGGCACAGCCAAACCATATCAGCTATCTTGATATTACTAATCTTTGGCCCCTGCTTGTTTAACTTTGTAGTAGTTTGTGTCCTCTGCATTACAACAGTTCCAGTTAAAGACCATGCTCCAAAAGGCTTCCAATCATTCCTGTCTACTGATCTGGAGAATAAAAGCATTCTGCCTTTGGGCCTCTTAGATCAGATACGCAGAGATTTTTACTCTACAGTGTTAGGTAGGGCCTCCATAACCTCAGGAGAAAGTAGCTACAAAAGATGGATCTCTACCTTTCTGCAGCTCCCTTAAGATTAAGAAGGAGTACCTAATCTTCCTTCTAGCTAAAAGGAATGAGGTAGGAGGCAGGACTTTACTTCAGACCAGACTGAAGACTGGCTAAAATAGGGAAGAGGCAAATGCACCTCTCCATAAGACACATCTATCAATGCATGTCAGTTTAACTTTGCCATCACAATACCCATTACTGCCCCTTTCCACGGCAATTACCCAGAAGTTATCACCATATTTCTAGAAATTTCTGAATAACCTGCTCCTTAATTTCCATGTAATTAAATATGGGCATAAATATGACTACAGAACTGCGCTTGAGCTACTACTGTCACACCCTGCCTGTGGGGTAGCCCTGCTCTGCAGGAGCAATCACAGAGCTATAACATTGTCACCTTCATAAAGCTGTTTTCTTCTACAATTGGCTTACTCTAGAATTCTTTTTTCTTTTTAAGACGGAGTTTCACCCTTCTTGCCCAGGCTGGAGTGCATTGGCACGATCTCGGCTGACCGCAACCTCTGCCTCCCAGGTTCAAGGGCTTCTCCTGCCTCGGCCTCTGGAGTAGCTGGGACTGCAGGCATGCACCACCATGCCTGGCTAATTTTGTATTTTTAGTAGAGACAAGGTTTCTCCATGTTGGCCTGGCTGGTCTCGAACTCCTGACCTCAAGTGATCTGCTCACCTTGGCATCCCAAAGTGCTGGGATTACAGGTGTGAGCCACTGTGGCTGGCCAGCTCACTCTAGAATTCTTTCCTGTGCTAAGCCAGGAACCTTCCCTGGCTAATCCCCCTATTGGGGTTCACCTGCTGGTATGGTTTGGCTGTGTGTTCACCCAAATCTCATCTTGACCTGTAGCTCCCATAAACCTCATATGTTGTGGGAGGAAACTGATATGAGGTAATTGAATCATGAGGGTGGGTTTTCCCTGTGCTGTTTTCATGATAGTGAATAATTCTCACAAAATCTGATGGTTTTATAAAGGGCAGTTCCCCTGAACATGCTCTCTCTCCCACCACCATTTAAGATGTGCCTTTGTTCCTCCTTCATCTTACGCTGTGATTGTGAGGCCTCCTCTGCCATGTGGACATGTGGAGGGGAGGTCCATTAGGTCCATTAAACCTTTTATTGTTTATCAGTTACCCAGTATTGGGTATGTCTTTATTAGCAGCATGAGAACAGACTCATACACTTGTCCTGCATCAAGATGACCTCACTATCATAGTTAGAGGCTTTAAATTATGCAGGGGTAACTATACATATTCTGTTCAGAAGATTCAACATATTCGGTTGCTTCAATATAATAGTAACAGATATTCGTTATTTAGGACTTCATAAATGGCAACCACTGTGCTAATTATTTTAGATTATGCTCCTCAATCCTCACTGAAACAAATAAAATTATAAATTGGTAGATTTTATTATACCTACTTTATTCATAAGAAAACTACAGCACAGTTAGGTTAAGTGATTTGGCTCATCTAGAGTCAGAATTTACACCAACATTTGTCTGATACTAAAGCCCATGCTCTTTCTACTAAATAAATTAAAATAAGTATACATTATTGAATACCAAAATATACTCTATTTTGGTGCATTTGATGACACTAAACATCATTAGTGTTTTCAAATATCTCAAGTGTAAGTAAGTAGGTCTCTTTCAATAAACTTGGATTTGAAATTAGGGATTGTTTTTACTTGCCACTTCAAATAGTGACATTTTAATCAACTCTAAACAACCAGTGCAGGCCTAAAGGGGGGATGTAACCAATACTTCACTGTCTTCAATATCCTTCATCTGATTACTGCTCTGCTGCTCCAGCCCTGACTGAGTTGTGTTTCTAGCAGTGAGTATTTTTGCGCAAAACCATCCACTCTGTCGAGAGTTCTGTAGATGTCCATTAGGTCCATTTGATCCAGAGCTGAGTTCAAGTCCTGAATATCCTTGTTAATTTTCTGTCTCATTGATCTTTCCATTATTGACAGTGGGATATTCAAGTCTATCACTATTATTGTGTGGGAGTCTAAGTCTCTTTGTAGGTCTCTAAGAACTCGTTTTGTGAATCTGGGTGCTCCATATTGGGTATATACATATTTAGAATAGCGCTTCTTGTTGAATTGATCTGTGTACCATTATGTAATGCCCTTCTTTGTCTTTTTTGATCATCCTTGGTGTAAAGTCTACTTTGTCAGAGACTAGAAATGCAATCCATGCTTTTTTTCTTTCCATTTGTTTTGTAAATGTTCTTCCCTCTCTTTACTTTGAGCCTATGTGTGTCTTTGCAAGTGGTATGGGTCTCCTGATTATGGCACACCAAAGGGACTTGACTGCATGTCCAATTTGCCAGTCTGTGTCTTTTAATTGCGACATTTAGCCTTTTTACATTTAAAGTTAATATTGTTATATGTGAATTTGATCCTGTCATCATCATGCTATCTGGCTATTTATCACACTAGTTGATGCAGTTTCTTCATAGTGTTATTAGTCTTTATATTTTGGTGTGTTTTTACAGTGGCTAGTACCAGTATTTCCTTTCCATATTTAGTGTTTCCTTCAGGAGCTCTTTCAAGGCAGGCCTGGTGGTGACAAAATTCCTCAGCATTTGCTTTTCTATAAAGGATTTTATTTCTCTTTCACTTATATAGCTTAGTTTAGCTGGATAATGAAATTCTGGGTTGAAAATTCTTTTCTTTAAGAATGTTAAATAATGTCCTCCACTCTCTTCTGGCTTGTAAGGTTTTTGCTGAGAGGTCCCTTGTTAATTCAATGACCTTCCCGATGAAGGTGACCTGGCCTTTCTCTCAGGCTGCCTTTAACATTTTTCCTTCATTTCAATTTTAGAGAATGATTATGTGTCTTGGGTTTGATCTTCTCGTGGAGTATCTTAGTAGTATTCTGTGTATTTCCTGAATTTGAATGTTGACCTGTCTTTCTAGGTTGGGAAAGTTCACCTGGATAATATCCTGAGGTATATTTTCCAATAGGGTTCTATTCTCCCTGTCTCTTTCAGGTACTCCAATCAGTCATATGTTCATTCTTTTTACATAGTCTCATATTTCTCAGAAGTTTTATTTGTTCTTTTTCATTGTTTTTTCTCTAATCTGTATGCCTTATTTCAGCAAAATGGTCTTCAAACTCTGATAATTTTTATTCCACTTATTGATTTGGTTTTTGGCATTTGTATATGCTTCATAAAGTTCTTGTGCTGTGTTTTTTAGCTCCATCGGGTCATTTTTGTTCCTCTCTAAACTGGTTATTTTAGTTAGCACCTCCTTTAACCTTTTATCAAGATTCTTAGCTTCCTTGCATTTGGTTAGAACATGCTCTTCTAGCTCAGTGGAGTTTGTTACTACCCACCTTCCGAAGCCTACTTCTGTCAACGCACCCATCTCATCCTCCCTCTAGTTCTGTGCCCTTGGTGGAGAGGCACTGTGATCATTTGGAGGAAAAGAGTCACTCTGGCCTTCGGGGTTTTCAGCATTGTGTTGTTGTTGTTGATTATTTCTCATCGTGATGAGTTTTTCTAGTATTGATCTTTGAGGCTGCTGACCCTTGGAAGGGGTTTCTATGGGAACTTTTTCTTGTTGATGCTGCTGTTGTCGCTGTTTGTTTCATTTGTTTGTTTTTCTTGCAGTGTTCAGGTCCCTGTTTTGTAGGGCTGCTGCGGTTTTCTGGGGGTCCAGTTTAGGCCCAGTTCATCTGGTTCACTCCCACACCTGAAGATGTCACCGGAGGAGGCTGGGGAATAGCAAAGATGGGTGCCTGCTCCTTCCTCTGGGATCTATGACCTCGAGGGGCAATAACCTGATGCCAGAGGAACGCTCTTGTATAGGGTGTCTGACAACCCCTATTAGAGGGTCTTACCCAGTTGAGTGGCACGGGGAGCAGGACTTTAACAAAGCACTTTGACTGTCCCTTGGTGGAGGAGGTGTGCTTCTCTGGGGTGAAACTCGCCCTTCTGGGATGCCCAGATTTATCAGAATTAGCAGGAGGAAAGATGAAGTCTGCTTCATGAAGCTGGTCCATGAAGACTGCAGCCACTTCTCCCACTAGGGGCTCAGGCCAAGGGAGATCAGAGTTCTGTCCCTGAGCCCCTCGCTGGAGTGGTTGGAGTTGCTGCAGGGAGACATCCCCCAACCCCCGCCCCCACTGCAGTGAGGAAGGATGGGTATGGGTCAGGACTGAAGAGGCACTCTGTCCACAGTCGGCCAGGGTCAGTGTGTTGGGCTGTGGGGGATACCTCTTGGAACCAAGCCACCCAGCTTCCCTGGCTCAGCAGGGGAAAAGCATGGCCTGGAGCTAGAGATACGGCTGCTGCCATTCCCCTACCCCAGAAGCTTAGTGTGTTAGGCAGCTATCAGTCCCAGTGTTGACTGTCACCCCTTCCTCAGGGAGCTCAAAGGGCTTAGAAAGCAGGCAGTCACAGCTATGGTGCCAGCCGCCCCTCCACCCAAGAGTTCAGTAGGGTTAATAAAATTCTGGTTGAGTGGTTATCAAGAATTTGCATGGCTCCACGGTTGGGACCTTAGGCTCTGGTGACATAGACTCGGGAGTGAGATCTTCCAATCCATGGGTGGCACAGTTCTGTGGAAAAAGCACGTTTTCCCAAGGCTGGGTAGCATGCTCACTCATTGCCTTCCTTGGCCACAGGGTCGGGGTTGCCCTGCCCTGTATGGCTCTCAGGGTGGGCCACCATACCGCACTGTTCTTCCTTCCTCTCCAAGGCTCATGCTAGCTGCCTAGTCAGTTGTAATGACGGAACCTGGATCCCTCGTTTGCCAGTACAGGATTCACACGCTGTTGTGGTTCTTTGTGGTGGGGGCCTCCGATAGCCACTACTTCTAATTGACCATCTTGGCCCTGCCCCCACTTTATTCTTGATCACTTTCCTTGCTCTGAAGTTTGTGCTGTTTGAAATTAATATAGCTACTCTTGCTTTCTTTTGATTGGTGTTTGCATGCTATATCTTTCTTCATCATTTCATATATAATCTATATGTGTCTTTATATTTAAAGTGGGTTTCTTGTTGACAATATATAGTTTGGTCTTATTTGAACCACTCTGACAATCTCTGTCTTTTAATTTCTGTATTTAGATTATTGTTGTTTAAGGGATTATTGATATAATGGATTTAAATTTACCGTATTTGTTTTTTATTTGTTGCCCTTGCTCTTTAGTCCTATTTTTCCACTCTTCTGTCTTTTTATTTGTCTGTTATTGGTTTAATTGAGCATTTTATATGATTTAATGTTTTCTTTCTTCTTAGTATGTCAGCTTTAATTTTTTTCTTTTTTTAAGTTGTTGCCCTAGAGTCTGCAATATACATTTACAACTAATCTAAATCTACTTTCAAAGAATACTAAAATGCTTTGCAAGTAGTAAAAGTACTTTATAATAACAAAATAATCCTAATTCTCCTCCCGTTTGTTTTGTTGCTGTCATTCATTTCACTATTACATAAGCATACCTAAGTGTATGCATCTGTATATACTTAGGTATGCAAATGTGTGCATACACACATACATTTAGGTATGCTTATATACTTATACATATATATACATGAGTAATATACTATACATGTATAATTTATTTTACTATTGTTTTATTATTTTGAGCAATCTATTATCTGTCATATCAATTAAGAATAAAGAGTTTTTATTTTACATTCACTTATTCCTTCTCTGTTTTTCCTTTGCATATATTCAAATTTCAAGCCTAAATCATTTTTATTCTTCTAAAGAACTTTTAACATTTTTTGCATTGCAAGTCTACCATAACAAATTCACTTGATTTTTGTCTGAGAAAGTCTTTATTTCTCTGTCACTTCGAAGGATAATCTCACAAGGTATACAATTCTAAGTTGGTGGCTTTTTCTTCTATATTTTAACTATTTCATTCCACTCTCTTCTTGCAAGCTTGGTTTCTGAAGAGAGATTAAATGTAATTCATATATTTGTTCCCATATGGGTAAGATGATTTTTTTCTCTAGCTTCTTTGGAATTTCTTTTTTTTTATCTTTGGTTTTTAACAGTTTGAATACAATATCCCTAGATGTATGTTTTGGAGGCAGTTAGCCTGCTTAGAATTCTCTGAGCTTCCTGTTACTATAGTTTAGTGTCTGTTATTAATTTGGAGGATATTCTCAATCATTGTTGGTTTAAATATTTATTTATCTCCTTCCTCTCTTCTCCTTTTAGTATTCCAATTTACAGGTGAGTCCTACAGCTTTTGGACATTCTATTCCTTTTAACTTTTGCAGTTTTTTATTCTCTTTTACTTTTTGTTTTGGAGGTTTCTACTGACATACCCTGAATATCACAGATTCTTTCTCAGTTCTGTTCAGTTTACTAAGCCTGTTGAAGACATTTTTCTTTTTTGTTACAGTGTTTTTATTTCTAACATTAAAAATATTTCTTAGGATTTCCATCTCTCTGCTTACATTGTCCCTCTGTACTTGCATGCTGTGTATTTTATCCATTAGCATCCTTGGTATATTAATTATTGTTGTTTTGAACTCCTGGCCGATGATTCCAACATCCCTCCTGTATCTGAGTCTCAATCTGAGGCTTGTTGAATCTTTTCGAGCTGTGGTTTTTTGTTTTTGTTTTTTTGGTTTTGATTTTTAGTATGCTTTGTAACATTTTCATGATGGCTGGACATAATAGACTGAGTAAAAATAACTGTGGTAAATAGAACTTTAGTAATGTGATGGTAAGTCGTAGCAGGGATGTGTTATGTGTAAGCCTCAGGGTTTTAATAAGCCTGTATCTAGGACTGTGAACTTCTCCAGTGTTTCTCAGTCCTTCCTCACTTTAGGTGGGACATGATGGCTAGAGTGGGCTGGAATTGGAAATTGCCCTTCTACCAAGTCAGTTAGGTTCGGGTCAAACCACAATAGTTTAGACTCTGGTGAAATAGTTTCTCCTGAGAGCAGGCTTTGGGAAGAATAGAATGCTCTGGTGTATTTCAAAATGATGACATCCCCCTCCCTTCACCCCTGCCTGCAGAACGTATAAGGGGATTTTCCCAGATCTTCACTGTGGGAAGTGAACAGAGCTCCTGAAGGTAAAACTCACAGAAGCATGAGCTGCAACCCCTCCTTCACCTCCCACAATTGGCATCTCTGAAGACTTCAACTCTCAGTAGTTTGTCAGTTACAGTTCAGCTGGTGCTGGTACTGGTTCTCAGAGAGCTTTCTGTTCCTGGGTTTCTGCTCTGTTAATTTGCCATTCTCTGTGTTCATCTACTAGCCTATTAAATTTTGGAGGCAGCAATGTCCTGTGAACTCAATTCTCTGAAGGATATATGAAGAACTGTTTATTCTTCATTCTGTTTAGCATTTTACTTATTGTTAGGATACAATGACAACTTCTAAGCTCCTTATATAGCAAACTGGAAAATGAAAGTCCTTACTTATTTTAAATAAATCTTTAATTTTAAAATAAAATTAAATTTACAGAAATGTTTAAAAAATAGTACATAGAGCTCCCATATACCGCATATCCAGTTTCCTATATTATTAACATTTGACGTTACTATGGTCCATTTGTCACAATTAATGAACAGAAATTGATACATTATTGTTAAATAAAGTCTACAATATTCAGATTCCCTTAGTTTTTATCTACTGTTATTTTTCTGCTACAGGATGTTACATAGGATACCACACTACATTTAATCGTTATGCCTCCTTAGAGGCCTGTTGGCTATGACAACAACTTCTACACTTTTTTCTTCTAATTCTAGATCTGGGAGTACATGTGTATGTTTGTTACATGGGTATATTTTGCAATGGTGGGGATTGGTGCACTTCCGGTGTACCTGTAATCCAAATATTGAACATTGTACCCAAAGGTAAGTTTCCAACCTTCAGTCTTCTCCCATCCTTTCCCTTTTTGGAGGCCCAGTGTCTATTATTTCCATCTTTATGTCCATTTGTGTTCATTGTTTAGCACCCTCTTATAAGTGAGAACATGCAATATTTGGTTTTCTGACCCTGAGTTCATTCACTTAAGATAATGGCCTCCAGTTCCATTCATGTGGCTGCAAAGGACGTAATTTCAAAGGACATAATTTCATTCTTTTTATGGCTGCATAACAACTACTACACTTTTTCAATTGTCCTGTTTCATTTCATCAATGTTTTCCCTTATGTCATTGCAAATATTTTCATGATTAGTTTAAATTATTGATCCCTGTTTTAAAATTTATGTAATAAACATTGTTCTGTTTGATATGTATTTTTCTAATGGTTGCATTTCCTGAGCATCTGGTTATTTTGGCTGAGAGTACCTGTTCCCCAGAGAGTATCAGAAAAATCTGTTTGCTATTGAGTTTAGGGAGGAGCCAAAGCCCAGGCACTCTTAGTTTGTACTCTTCTTGTGAATTTCAGGAGACAAGAGAGAATGTGCCTCAGAACTGCTGTCAAACACCTTCTTTGCTGCATTTCCACCAGGCATAATCCTATGATCATGGATTCTCCTTTAAACCCTTTGAACAAGCTAGCAAAGGGAGAAAACATTCTCTTTAGATGGTAATTCACCATGGCTGGTGGTTTGAAGGGAGAGGGGAAGGATGACTGAATGTTAGAAGGGGGTGAAGCAGTTCACATTTGTTTGCAGCAGGTTGCTCTACAGCACTGCTAACACTTGATAGTCTGAGCAATGCTGGTCACATTGACTCCCTGGGTATTAGAGAAAGCAGGAATCTTCCCAAACCTAGAGGTAAAACAGAAGGAAAAACCCTCTTCCATACCTGTCTGCTCTGACATTTCACCCCAGTGCTGCAGGATGCCACTGCTACACATCAGTTTATAGAAATGTTCAGTGTTTTCCTGGATTTTCCATAAAGCCCTTAGATCTGTATATTCTTCTCTCATCTGCAGTTTCTCCATGTTGATTTAGAGGAAGGAATCCACAGTTCATGTCAGTTCTCCATATTTTCAGGAAGCAACTAAAGCTGAGGAGGTCTAGGGTCCTGAAGCTAGTGAGAAATAGAGGTAGGATACAGACTCATTCTTGAGGACTCTGAAGCCTGTATAATTTCTACTTTCTTACCTCCTAGACTTAGATGTCCAGGAGTTCAAATACAACACAGAACACCAGAACTACTATCAAACCAATAACATCATGTGGGTGTACTATGTATCTGAAATGAGACTTTAACGGACAACTCTCTTGACAGGGGATGTATTACATTTAACAATTAAAGAATAAGGAAGCATAATTGTTCCATCTCTCCTTTGTGACTTTTCATTCATTCAACATAAATTTACTAAGGAACCACTATTTACAGGCACTGATCTACACATTGAGTGTGAAGTAATGAGGAAAATAAAAAAACCAGATTGTACACTTTTATTGAGAAGTTTTCTACATTTGGCATGAGTTAGTCAGAAATATAGTTCTCACATATTGTTTTGTCAGAAAAAAAAAAACAAAAAACTCACCCATTGAAATTTTGTGGTTCCTACTCTAGTGTATCCATGAATCTTATATACCTACGTACTCACACATAATTTAATCCAGCCTAATTAAATGCCACACTATGCTTGAAACCCACTGGGGACAAACTGATAAGTATGCCAGGATGCTGTTAAGCACCCCCAGGACTCTTTTTTTTTTTCTCTTCTTCTCTCTGCTGTTCCTATCCAGAGCTGATTTATGATCTTTTCTTTCTCCTATCTATAACAAGTTATGCTACAAAATTATCATTCACTCGATGCCATATCTCATCCAGATTTGATTAGTTTTTCAAAATATTATGCAAAATAAACAGATATCTAACATTGAATGTTAGAAATATATTTGGGGTAGAATAAGGTCAGAGTTCCTTGGCAGTCCCCAGAAATCATGTATATTATAGGCCCAGCCAGAAAACTTGCCCTGGACACAAACGGAAGATGCAAACAAACAATTTAAAAACTGGTCCACACTTTTTTTTTTCTATATGGGATAATACACTATTGATTAAAGTCACAAACTGCTTGCAAACAGAAGCCAGCAGATAAGAAAATAAAATTACTGCAAAGGATGGACTCTAGGATTATGTGCTTAAAATATTTCTCTTTCTTTAGCTTATCAGGCAGCCAAAAAATTAAAAGTGAACTGAAAGTAGACTGACATTTTCCAGTGGTTACACTTCATGCAGCACTTTAGAAAAAATAAAACCAATTACTGGGCAGCTATTCATGAGATGATCAGCATAAGCAAATAACATAGTCTAGGATTAATCATCTAAACCTAGAAAAACATGGAGCTTGGCGTACAGAAAAGGAGGAGTTAATAGGGACAGGACTGGCTTTTGTGGGTCACCTTTAGAAAGTGGTTATTTTACATGACACACATATACGTGTGTTCATTTGAGAGGCTTTCAAAACGCCCTCCCTAGCATAGTGAAAGGCAGACAGAGGAAAAGGAAAAGGAGGAGAAGAACTCCATCTTTAAATCCATCATAATAGTTTCCATATGGGGTGAGTACAGGTTAATGTTTATCATAAGAACCAAATAAAGATAAGGAGAAATAAAAGAATTCTTAATTGAGGAAAAGAGTAAAAATAGGGACAAAAGTGGAGGGTTATTATGACCTTTCAAAGAGCCCTTAAGCAGGGACTCAGAAATTATGTCATTTTTACATTATTGTGTACCCCACATGAACAGAGATTCTCCTTTCTAGTATAACATCCAAGCGTCTTTAAGGGAAAGGCAATGAAATTGCCTTAAATGTCATCTAACCCATTGTGTTGGTAGTTCTCAACTGATACTGATTGTGCCTCTCTCCCTCCCCCTAAAACCATTTGCCAGTATCTGGAGATATTATTGGTTGTCACAATCAGAAGGGTGCTATTGGCACTGGGAGGATAAAGGCTAGGATACTGCTGAGTACACTGAAGCACACTAGACAGCTTTCCTCCACAAACAATTATCTGGTCAAGATGCTAATAGGCCAGGTGTAGGGGCTCACCCCTGTCATCCCAGCACTTTGGGAGGCCTAGGCAGGTGGATCGCAAGGTCAGGAGATCAAGACCATCTTGGCTAACATGGTGAAACTCCGTCTCTATTAAAAATACAAAAACTTAGCTGGGTGTGGTGACATGCGCCTGTAGTCCCAGCTACTGGGGAGGCTGAGGCAGGAGAATTGCTTGAACCCAGAAGGCGGAGGTTGTAGTGAGCCGAGATTGTTCCACTGCACTCCAGCCTGGCAACAGAGGGAGACTCTTTTTCAAAAAAAAAAAAAAAAATGCTAATGGTGCTGATGCTGTGAATCCATGTGACATATGATAGTAGAAGAAAAGAGCTGTGTATGAAATATAGGTCACTGTTTTATTTGATTTAATGACATCGTATAAAAGTCTCATTTTCATTAATGGGTATTAGAAATGTCAGGATACAGAATCACACTAAGTGTCTTTCAGCAAATGAGTGGATAAAGAAAATGTGATACACAGACACCACACACACACACACAGTGGAATGCTATTCAGCTTTAAAAAAAAATTCTGTCATTTGTCACAACATAGATGAAAAACCTGGAAGATATTGTGATACGTGAAATAAGCCAGACAGAGAATGGTATTTAAATACTGAATTATCTCACTTATATATGAAATCTTAAAACATCAAACTCATAGAATCAGAGTAGAATCATTATCAGCAGTTACAGTGTGGGAAGGACGGTTTTGAGACATGTTGTTAAAGAATACAACATTCTAGGTAGTCAAGAAGAAAAAGTGTAGGAGATCTATCATGAAACATTGTGACTATAGTCATTAGCAATGTATTATGTACTTGAAAATTAATAAGAGTAGATTTTAAGTGTTCTTGCCACAAATGCATCTTATTATTTCTCATTCAATGCACTTAACATTAGCTATGCAACATTGGCAAGTTCTATAACTTCTCTAAATCTTAATTTCTTCATTGTAAAATGGGGGTAATATTATGTATCACAAAAGTTTTTCTATAGATTGATAATATTCCCTTCTTTGTCTTACAAAGAATTAAAGCAAAGAATTAATGCCTCTCTTCCCTTCTATTCTCAATCCCTCAATTATTTTGCTTCTGAGAATATAGCTAAGTATGGAAATGGATACAACATAGCACATTATGTTGCAGTAGTTGTGCTCTATAATGGCAATCGGGACACAAATATATAACAAGGTATATAGGGAGAAGAAGAGACAGTTTTACTTAATATCTTTACATTTTTATATAATTCCAGATATACCAATTCATGAAACTACTACTTCCTGGACAAAATCTTCTGATCGTTCTGATGTTTTAAGAAGCCAAGGCAAAAATGAATCATGAAGTATTTTAAAGTAGTTGTTACCTGAAATAACTTCAACTTCCCCACATAACCTTTATGTGAGTGTTATTGTCTGTAGGATACACACACCTGATACGGTTTTTAGAACCAGTGACAAGGATCACACTTTTTTCTTGTCAAATTTCATTAGCTTGCATTATTTTCTGGGCTGAACTAAAAATCTGGTGTGAGAAATTAGTTAATGCAACATATTATTTGAGTTTCCTTTCATGCCCAAAAATAAGAACCTTAGGTATATGATGAGTAGCTTCCATATAAGACTAAATCGCTTTTCACATAACTTTTAATACAAAGGAGCAATTTGTAAATATTTTAGGGTTTTATGTCAATACAATCTTTGTGGCACCCATTTAGCTCTGCTGTTATGGCATAAAAACAACCATAGATAAAATGTAAACAAATGAGCATGATTTTGTTGAAATAAAATTTGATTTACCAAACAGGCAGATAACTGAATTTGACCCATGGGCCATAATTTGCTGGCTCTTGCTCTGAATTACATGGGATTAATTTCTATGGCCTGATATTATTGCCTTTCAACAGATCAAGATTAATATGCAGTAACAAAATGTCAAGATCGAAAAGTAACATGAACGGTGAGATGAAGGTAATTAAGGAAGAGAGAAAAACAGACACAGAAACTCCGACTCCATTTGCAAAGTGAATACATCTATATGCTAAGCATAAAGCTGAGTAGACACTGGGGTACTTCTCAGATTGTTTGTGGTGAAGGCCAATTCTTTTTTCAATCCATCATAGATTGAAAAATACAAAAAAAATGCATTTGGATGGCAATAACAGGTTGTTATAAAATGTCTATTTATTTAATTTTATTGTTTGCATTTATCTCAGTGTGAACCAGTAGCACGCAGATGAGGACCACAGTTTAAGGAGTGCTGGTTAGGGATTCCTAGGAAGGCAAGATTTTTCCTGAATATGTTTCTGCCTTAACATATCTTTACATTTGTTTGCAGAATGATCTGTTACATTCCTTGGAAATAAGTACATAATTCTTTCTCATATTGAAGATCTTCCATAATCTGGGTCTGGCCATATTGTTTTGGCAGCATCCTCCTCTGCACTCACATAGGATGACTTCCTGTACTCAAACACACCTTCCGCTTCCCCACACTTTGCCATTGCTCATGTGATTTCTTAGTTCTCTACTGTCAACAAATCCATCTTTAACATCATTCAAAATTCCTTCATGATGTTATGTCTTAGTTCTGCTGGATGCAATCTCCTCCTCCATGGAACATTCATAAAGCATTCCACACTTTGTCTCTGATTAGACTTGTTTTAATCATACTGCAATACTCCCTGTACCTTTCTTATCTAGATACCAGAGAGAGATTTTGGAACTTGAGCTGTCTCTCATAGGTAGATGGATAGACAGACAGATACACACATACACACACCACACACATGCACACACTCACCCCTATATACATATACATATATATATATATGGGACAATATCCAGAGTACCTAACATAGTATCATTTATAAAGGCTTTTCATAAATTAGCCCATAAGTGCATACACCAAGACTACATTTTAGATATTCTCTCTTACAAATCTCTTTTGAGTGCCTGCAAGAATTCAGTCCTTTGCACTTTCATTTTTTTTCTCTCTTTCACTTTAGGCAAAGATGCTTATCAGCAAGAGGGCTTGGGTATATAAAACCACAGAACACAGCAATCTGTGGTATCAAAAGCAAACCATATAAGATGTATAACTCGCTTACAGAATTTGTACAATGAAGCCTGCAGAATGAAAATGTAATACATAGCTCATTTATACTGTTCTGAATTTCACTGTACAGCACAAATTTTGTGGGCAGAAGGAAGCCAGCCATAATTAGCATTTAGCCCAGCCACAGCCCATGACAATTGTTTGTTTCTGCTGTGATCTCTAAGACTTTGCTTTAGAATGAAAACTTAATTGGTTATACTGAAGGAAAGAGCTGCCATCGGTGAGTAAAATTTTATAATCTCCATCAAAGTTACACACTTGCAAAATTATGAAACAGAGTAGATATTTACCCTGCAAATGAATACAAGTCGGAATGATAAAATCTGACAGAATTAAGCTATGTTCGTAACACACAGGGGAAAAAAATGCAAAAGATTCACTCAGGTATTTTATTACTATTATTACATCTGAAACAAATTATGAGTTTTATGGCTATGCTGCATTTTATTGGTTTGCCTCTATATTTAATACAGTTGTAAATGAGCAAAATTCTGATGAATGTTTTCTTGTTGTATGCTTCAAACTTTTTTCATCCATATAAAACTTCCTTTCAGATGAGACAGCTTATTGCAAAATTAAGGGACTGAGAATGTGCCTTACCTCTCATGGCTTGCTTCCTTACTTCCACAATATTAAGGGAGAGCGCCAAGGAAATGTAGACATCCTATAAGATGGGCTTCTTGGCTAACCATGCCTATAGGTTCTAGAGAAACTTTCCAATGCAGTCTCTGGAAGGAGCAGATCTGTATATTCTATCATGGTCCCTTTTACCTCACCAGGGATAGACAACATAGATTGCCAACAACTAATATGAGCTTTTGTTCTGAATATTTTAACTAAAAAAAAACGAAGCTATCTAAGTGTGGGAAGCCAAGCGAAGGGTCTGGCTAAAGAAGGACCAGGGACAGTGTGATAGCTTCCTTTCCTTGTCAACTTAGTTAGAGTATGGCCCCAATTACTCATCCAAACATGAATCTAGGTGTTGCTGTAATGGTATTTTGCAGCTGTGACTAAGGGTCATAATCAGTTGACCTTAGGTAAGAGAGAATATTGTACATAATCTGGGGCAGGTATGATTCAATCAGTTGAAAGACTGTAAGAGCAGAACCAAGGATTATCTAGAAAGATGAAATTCTGCCTGTGGATAGAAGCCTCAGCCCAGACCTGAGAATGTCAGCCTGCCTTTCCTAAGAATCTTCTTTACAGATTTTGGACTTGCATAGCCAGACCCCACAATCACATAAGATAACTCCTTTTGATGAATCTCTTAATATGCACCTCCTGCTGACTCTGTTCCTCTGGTTGAATGCTGACTGACACAGACAGTGTTCCAGAAAAACAAAGACCAGGCAAGACTGAATCACAGTAAATGGAGCAGAAACCTGGTAGGTAGAGGAAACCAGTCTCAGAGAAGCAGCAATGAACAATGTTGTCGTCCTAGAGAAAACTAGACAGTCACATTCTCAATCCCTCAGTTTTAGTACCTATAAATCTCAGTCAAACTTTATCCCTACCAGATCTTAAGGGTCTCCTTGAATTCTCCATTAACCTGAATGTGTTTGTTATAACCAAATGACCTTGACAAGAGCCGACTATCATGTATCTGGCACATTCTAGAAGAGGGAAAAATCTATACTTTTAAAAAACTTCTTTATTTTTCTAATTTGACAAAAATTATGAATTATCCATAACTTGTAAGATATATTATTATAGGTACATTGAATCTACCAATGTGCATCTTTCATCCAGAGCTGCTTTCAAGAAGTTTATAGGCTGATAATGAAGTTGTCTGTTCATAAATATCACTAATTCACAACTAAAAGTGATATATGGAGCAGACAAGGCCTAGAGCTAGTGAAACAGGAGTTCAGAAGTGACTGAGAGGATTCAGGAAGGCCCTTTACAAACTAGGCCATGTAGTTTCTGTCCCTGCCTAACATTTGTTGGCCTGGGGCAAGAATATAAGAGGACATTTTCACCACAAGATGAAAAGTCATAATTTAATTTAGAATGATTGACTTCTAGAGCCTCATCTGACTTTATTCCTACACCGGATTACCCCCTGCAGCATGTGGACACCCCAGCCTTCCTATCAAGCTCCATCCATGCTCTCTGTAAACAGCAGGCTCCTGGTAACTCCTTGGGTCCTGGATCAACACATCAGCAATGGAGTCCTCTGAGGATAACAGACTTAGGATGGAGGCCACTGAAGCAGTGGGTTTAGGGCAGTTTGAAATGTGACTTAAGATAATATTTCTCTTTCACCCAATCCACTCCTCCTTTACCCCTTAAAGAAAGTGACTCCCTAAAATTTAGATTTAAATCAAAGATTCTACTTTCTGAATGTAAATGTTGAACTTTTTGAGACAGTTATTTTAAATCCTCCAACTATTAAGTACTTTATATATATATTCTGAAAAAAAAAAAAAGTGAAACATCCGATTTTTTCTACCCTGTATATCTAGTCTTGTAATTTCTCAGTGACTATTTGTTTTATTCTAACCCATAGTTGAAAGTGTATAAGATCTATTCAGGTGGTGATGGGGTCAAAGAAGGGAGTAATATATGATAAGGAGACATAGCAACAGAACAAAGGAACAAGAAACGGTTCAGAGTTGAAAGACAGAAAACTTCACAAGGAGGAGCAATGGGCAATAACTGTAAAAAGTAGGTGGAAGATGGCCGAGCACAGTAGCTCATGCCTGTAATCCCAGCACTTTGGGAGGCCGAGGTGGGCGCATCAGAAGGTCAGGAGTTTGAGACCAGCCTGGCCAACCTGGTGAAACCCTGTCTCTACTAAAAATAAAAAAATCAGCTGGGCATGGTGGTGGGCACCTATAATCCCAGCAACTTGGGAGGCTGAGGCAGGAGAATCGTTTGATCCTGGGTGGCAGAGTTTGCAGTGAGCAGAGATGGTGCCACTGCACTCCAACCTGGGTGACGGAGTGAGACTCCATCTCAAAAAAAAAAAAAAAGTAGGTGGAGGTAATACTATGGAGGGCTTGAAAATAATTTACATCTCCACATTCTATTTTTCTAAAATAAAGGGAGGAAGGAAGGAAACAAGGAAGAGAAGGATAGAAAGAGGAAGATGGCTTTCACCTTGTTTCTACACAATGGTGTTTGGTAGACACCTTTTAAAGTTTGCTTTGTGTATCTGATTACATTTTGTACTCGGAAAGTAATTAACCATTGTTGGGGCAGAGAAAAATGTGATCACACATCTCTGTGTGCACCGTTGGAGCACTTTTCTCTTTTTCACAATAGTCTTCATTTACCATTTGTAAACACACTCACACAAACTCAAGAACAAGGCATAACAAGTGGAAGGTTCTTCTAACCTCCTGGGTAGCCAAAAAGTGGACAGTGTCCATTAACTGCTCTTCAGATATTTAAACTAAGTCAGGGCTGTGCCACTGTGCAGCTGAGTAGACTTCAGGATTCAGAATCGTTTCTCTGACCTCAGTGCTCTTTGTATGCACATGAGCTTGTGTGCATATGAGTGCAAAGCTGTGTTTTCTCAAAGAGATTTTAAGCTGGTGATCCATGCTGAGCTGAGAAACTTAAAAATTCACACTCATGTTAACGTTACCCAATTAGTTATAAAAAGTGCTGCAACAAAATGCTTTGGGCTGCTCTGCTGTCTCTGGCCAGAGACAAAGTACCTTTGAAGAGGAATATTCACTGTTTCATTAAAAAACATTTTATCTCAAAATCCAGGCGGCAAAGTGAATACTTAACACACAAATGTATCTTGTTTATGTGAGGGATAGTCAATTTCCACAAGTGAGGGGCAGAGAGTGTGCAAACAGATTGTAATCAAACAGATCATAATCAAACAAATGGTATTTTTTTTAACAGCTTTACTAAAGTATAGTCTATATATAATGAAAACTTTGCATTTAATACACACATTTTGATAAGTTTGACATATGCATATACTCATATCACCACAAACAAGGTAATAATTATATCCATTGCCTTTGAAAGTTTCCCTGTGTCCTTTTGTTACGGACAAAGCTGGTCCCCAAAAGATGGGATCTTTCTCTGTTCAGTATCATGGAGTCAATACATGAAACCAAAAATGAGTGTCAAGCAGTGTAGATTTTGTTCGATGGCCGTAGAGTTGAGAAGTGGAAGCAAGGCTCACAAATCAACTTCTCAACAAGTTAGGGGTGAGGGAATTAAAATATAGGCTTTCTCTAATAAAGGGGTTGGACATTAAAAGTGAGGGGAGGAATACGCATCCCTTTTCTGGCAATGAGAGGCGAGCTTTCTGGAACCAGAGTACTGCCTTCCTTTTTGTTCTTTGATGACTTCTGGTCATTGTCATGATAACTATCAACTGTTATGGCAATGGTGGGAGTGTCACGTAGCATGTAAATGAGATTATATGAAGCCTGAGGTCTGTTTTCTTTTCCTTTGAGACAGTCTCACTCTGTCTCCCAGGCTGGAGTGCAGTGGTGTGATCTCAGCTCACTGCAACCTCCACCTCCCAGGTTCAAGCAATTCTTCTGCCCCAGCCTCCTGTGAAGTTGGGACTACAGGTGCATGCCACCACACCAAGCTAATTTTTGTAGTTTTAGTAGAGTTGAGATTTCACCATATCGGTCAGACTGCTCTTGGACTCCTGACCTCGTGATCTGCCCACCTCAGCCTCCCAAAGTGCTGGGGTTACAGGCGTGAGCCACCACGTCCAGCATTCTGAGGTCTTTTTAAAATAACTTGGTCAGCTTTCTCGGTTCTAACCAGTCTCAGCTGGTCTGGTTACTAAGGGAACTTTTTATCACCAGTGGCCTGGTTTTTAAAAATAAGCAGAGTTAGGGCAGGATAGAAATTTAGCTATGTCATGTAGACATTATACCGGGTAACTCCAGCCCTCAGGATCAAATGATATACTACCATGCCCATTTGATTATTTTCTATAACTGTTTTTACTCTACAACAATAGGACTGAGCAGTTGTGACAGAATGGCTCACAGAGCTGAAAATTTCTACTTCTTAGCCTTTTATGAAAAATGTTTGCTCTTCTACTTTGGGCATCCAGAAAGATGATGCTTCTTACTCCTTGTCATTAGGTGTGGTCATGTTGCTAACTTTTGCTAACTAAACATGAACAAATATTATGGGTACACGCAGGAGCCAGTCACTGATTCTCCATTTTCTCTGTCTTCGACATGTCCTGTGGACTTCCAGATAGAGGAGGCTCCGTTATCTCAGCTCATTGAATGTGGGCCACCCAGAAGCTACCACCCTAACTTCCTCATATGGTCATGGAGTCTGTGTGTGAAATGAACCTTTGACATGTTTACTCACTGAGATGTAGTGAATGCTGTGCAGCCTGGGCTAACTGATGCATGTAGTAAATTTCCCCAAATTATTTTTGCAATAAGGCAGATTTTAAATAAGGATATGAATAGTCATTTGGGGGTCTTCAATATTTTGAGGGTCATGTCTCCCTTTGAAAATTTAATCAAAACTAAAACTTATCTTCAAAAAAGAAATTATATACGTGTGTGTATATATGTGTGTGTGTGTGTGTGTCTACACACAAAACTTTACAATCCGTTGCAGGAGGTTTTAGACCCCTTTTATGTCAATGTACAGGTCCTAGGGTAAGAGGACTTATACTTTGGCGTAAAATGTGTAGCATTGTGGAAAGAGCCTTGGATTTGGAGTTCAAATAAACAAGGATGGTTTCAAACCCTGATCCTGCCACTAGTAGTGCTTGTCTAACTTACAGGAACTCTAGTCTTTGATTCCCTTATCTGTGAAAGGTGATCTTAATATCTACGTTGCTTTGAAACTGGGAGGTACAAAGGTAATGGTGTGCAATTGTCTATCACAGTGTTTAACATAGTATGTGGTCAGTAAATACTTGTTCCCTACATCCTATGATAATAGTGACGGCAATACAGTGAGATGATCTCAGGTTAAACCAAATTCAAGCTGGCATAAGGAAAAAAACGAGATAAAAATGTTCTCATTTGTGAAATAATGGTTTAGATCTGATGAAGTCTATTATTCTTCTCGGCTCTACAATTCTGACTATCATTAGATAAACGCCCCTTTAAAAGCAGATAGGTATTATTGGAATAACTCAATAAAGCAGCTTTGGCTCATTGATTTTAGACTTGGAAGTTCAGCTGCTGAAGAAATATGTTTTCTATAGTGTATGTGCATGTAGTCTTAGATTTATAATAGAAAGTTAAAACTCAAAGTTTTTCCCTTCGAGAAATATTAATATTGTCGTCATTATGAAAAGCAAAGCTTTCATAGCAAAATCTATTGGAATGGCATAATGTGTCAGCTTTTAGGTCCCTGTCTATCTTTAGATAGATAGCTAGACAGACAGACAGACATAGATACACACACACACACACACACACACACACACACACACAGAGAGAGAGAGAGATTTCAGAAGTCATTAAAATAATCATGTAATTATAGATGGTTGGATATGAACAACACCTGTTTATCTAGCCTTCAACATTGTTAAATTACAGGAGAGGAAAGCAAAATCTAGCAATATTAAGTGATTTAACTAGAGAGAGTAACCCATGAATAAAAAGTGAGGTTAGGAACAGGACCTTAAAATCTAAGCATTCCATTGCTCTTTTGAAATGCTCCCCCATTATAATATATTAAATTATCAGACCAAGATATTTCAGTATAATCCATATTCCAAGACACTGTTAGAAGCATCTGCTGGAAACTCACTAGGTTTCATTAAACACAAATGGCAAGGAAATTTTAGAGACGCTGTGGACAACATGCTGCTCCCACACTGCCTCCTTTCTTACTGATTCCTTAGCCCAGAGTGTAAAAGCAGTTTGGATGTCCTTATACAGATGCCTTCTACCCTGAAGACCATTATTTTGCCTGGTACAGGAGCCCTTAGTGAGACATTAGGAAAGACAAAACTGATTTTTAAGATCACATAGGACTACATAGTTTATTATTAGCTTACTATCACTTTCAAAACCTGTTGAGTGTGGCTAATGCTTACATTTACACAAGCAGAGAGAGAGAGAGCAAGAGAGAGAGCATGTGCGTGTTGGAGAGAGAGAGCAGAGAGAAAAAGAGAAAGAATAAAAAGACAAAAAGAAAAACCTAAGACTAGGAGAACTTGTACTGAAAATCTGAGAATTTTCACCCTGATGATCATAACTGCCGTATCACCTTAACCTCTTTTGTTGATAATTAATAAGTAATAATATTAATAATTTAGCACTGAGATAAACATATTATATATATTATTACTTTTAATTTCTTTTTTTTTTTTTTTTTTTTTTTTTTTTTTT
>PVKP010004315.1:49074-99048 GCA_004027715.1 Plecturocebus donacophilus | reverse complement strand
CCACACACAGTGCACTGAATAGAGTGTGGCATGTCCCTCAGAGGATGGTAGGTCAGAAGTGACACAGGTGTCCACACACAGTGCCCTTGTGAATAGAGTGTGGCATGTCCCTCAGGGGATGGTAGGTCAGGAGTGACGCAGGTGTCCACACACAGTACACTGGTGAATAACTCAACCCATGCTCATGGACTAAACCAAGCAGCTTTGATACAGCCCTGGAGGGAAAGTGCAGCCTGGAGACCTTCCTCACCACGCCAGCCTTGAGCGAAGTGTGGGGCTCACACCCGTTCCTTACAGGCTAGGGCTGTCACCAGCCACAATCAGAGGTTCAAAAGCAAAAGCAAACAAAAACTGATGATCCAATCACATCTGAGAGATTCCAGCCCCAAACATGTGAAGTTACCAAGATGACTTTGAATGCATGTATTCCATTGCATTATCATTAAAGACAGATCTCCCCAAGTGCCTTCTTTAAGTATTAATTTACCCGTGGAGGATTCAGAGCCGCAGTAAATACATTTATAAATAGACAAATATTTTTATATTAAGGGTTCATGCCGGAAATTCTCTTCTATTCGTGGGGTAGATGAGCACGGGGTTCGGAGAGCACTCATGCAGGAGGGCTTGGGGATCTGGCTCTGAGTTCTAAATTAGGACAAGATGCGATTGCTGAGCACCTCAGCTGCAGAAGGGCCTCGCCTGGCCTCAGGAGGCTTCTGTGAGTGCCTGTTATCGACCATCTTGCACCTGCTGTGCTCAGCTCCTCCTGAGCATGAGAGTGTGTCATGTGTCTTTGGAGAATCACCCCATTCCCCTTCCTGGGCTCAGTAGCCTCAGTGCTTCCTGTCTTGCTGCTGGGAAGCTCCACCCTCTTGTCAGGTATCAGGTGTCAGTCAGGATTCCAGCTAGGAAAAACCCCCTGCAATAAGGGATTTCTTATTGGGCTTACAACCTTACACAGTGTGGGAGAAGCTGAGGAGGCAAGATTCGGAGATGTCAGAAGGTCAGAGAAAAGTCACAAACAGGATGGCTGAGTGGTCGTGGTAGAGAAACGCAAGGAGGCTGTGGCCCACAACAGGTGGTGTGCCTCGGGGCAGGGCAGGTGGCTGGGAGGGATGCTGGAAGCACACTGAGGGAAGCGAGGACCCCCCGACCCATGAGGACGGGACAGACCCAGCATCTGCCTTGCACGCGTTTGCAATTGCAATATTGCATTGCAGTATCATTAAAGACAAATCTCCCCAAGTGTCTTCTTTAAGTATTTATTTACCAGTGGAGGGTTCAGAGCAGCAGCAAATACACTCATAAATAGACAAGTATTGCAGGGGCCGCTGCCTCATGTTTCTTTCTAAATCTCATGTCCCCCTCATTGCCAACCCCGACCCATATCTGTATGGGCAAGAAATGTCTTTCATCCTAGCTAAATTGACACATTGCAAAGCTACCCCAGAGTCCGACACAGAGACTCGATGTGGCAGAGACCCCGTCTCCATTTCTTTAGTGCTGGAGTGGTTTAATATTGCAAATGCACTTGGATGAACTTAGCATTGACTTTCGATCGTGTTGTGAGAAGTTGCATTTGGAGGAGTGATGGCGTGGGACTTCCTTTGTTCATGACTGTATTGTGTCCCCTCTTTCACTTGATGAGTACATTTGTCATTTTTTTTTTCATTTTGAGATCTACACACTTAAATCCTTTGATTTCTGCATCATTAATAACACTTCCCCAGGTCCTAATAAAAGGCGTCTTTGCCTCTCTCGGCATCCAAGCAAGCAGTCCTCAGTAGATAGTCCCGTTGCAATCAGGCCAAGCTTCTTCAGTGTCTTCTGAAGCCTCTCCTCACCTGGCCTCCGCCTGCATCCTCACCCTCATACCTCATCACTCCCTGTGCGTGCACACACACGCACACACACGCAGACTGTGCACATGCTCGTATGCACAGGCACATGCACACACCTACGGATGAACATGTGCATGGGCTTGCACACACATATCCACACACTCGTATCCACACACACATATACACATGTATCCACACACAAGTATCCACACACACACAGGTAGTGTTCACACACTTGTATCCACACACAGTGCACATGTATCCACTTGCACACACACACACATGCACACACACACAGGCTGTGTACATGCTCCTGTACACATGCACATCCACGCACCTACGAATGAATATGTGTGCTTGGGTATGTGCACACAGCACACACATATCCACACATTCTCATAGCCATACATATATCCACACACAGCAGACACGTACACACACACACATATACACACATATACACGTGTCCACACACACTCGTATTCACACACAGCACACATATATCCACAAATATACACATATACACACGTGTCCACACACATGTATCCACACACAGCACACACGTACCCACACACACTCATATCCACACACGTATCCACACATGGCACACACATATCCACACACACTCATATCCACACATGTGTCCACACATGGCACACACGTATCCACACACACTTGTATCCACATACACTTGTATACACACACATCCACACACAGCACACACATATCCACCCACATGTATCCACATACACATATCTGTACATATTCACACACACATCCACACACAGTACAAATGTATCCACACACACTGGTATCCACACACACTCGTATACACACACATCCACACACAGCACACACATATCCACACACACGTATCCACATACACGTATCCACATGTATTGACACACACGTCCCTACACAGTACACATGTATCCAAACATACTCATATCCACACACACATCCACATGCAGCACACATATCTACACACACTTGTATCCACATACATGTATCCACAAACATGTATCCACAGGTAGGACACATGTATCCACATACATATACACACATAGCACATATTGATATACACATGTATCCCATACACAACACACATATGCACACACACATATCCACACACACCACACTTGCATCCACACACACCACATTTGTATCCACACACACACATCCACACACACCACACACATGCCCTGCAGACCCTCCACTGCAGCCATTGACAAGTCCCTGCCTGTGTCTCTTGGAGGCCCCTCCTAGGCCAGGGATGTCCCTGTCACCCCCTCTCCCTCTGTTTCGTTCCTACCAGCTCCGGCTCATCACCCTCTGGATTTTGGCTTCAATCCGTCTTTTTGACCCCGTCTCCCTGACTCCCATTCTTTAGGGAGAGTCATTCTGACATGGGCCTCAGTTGTCCCTGTGCTGTGGGCATTCTCCTTGCCTGTTTCCCTTCCAGTGTCCCCCACAGATGAAGGCCTGGAATCCACTCCTGGTTGTGACAGCAGAGTGCCCACATGCTCTTGAAGATGGGAAAGGCATAAGCCCGTGTGGCGCGTCCACCCAGAGCCAAGTTTAAACTTGACCCACCGCATGCAGCCCTATGGACCTCAGGCCAAGGAGGCGCCTGCAGCCTCCTCACCGGTACTGCTGGTCCAGGAAAGGTTGCAGAGCCGCAGCTCCAGGCCATGCATAGGCAGACGAGGAGCCTCAGGTCTCTGCCCTAGTGGAGGAGCCCCAGGATGCCCGTGTGGCTCTGCAAGCACCTTGATTCAGTTCAGGACCCCGTGGCCAGAGCAGCCTGCAGAGCGGGGTCCAGCCTGGCCTGGAGGCATGGCCAACCCTTGCCCTGGGCAGGGAGGGCACCACAGGAGGCTACAGGGAAGGGAGGAGGGAGGGAGGCGGCCAGGACCGGAGGGCACCAATGCCCTGAACCCAGAGGGGCCCTCCCCACTAGCACACTCCGTGCGGGAGTGAGCCAGCCAAGGGAGAGCCAGGACAGAGGCAGAGGCTGGGGGGCCTGCAGGGTGGGACAGCTGGGACTGGCTCCTGTCAGAAGGGGGCTGGGGAGGTGAAGGGCAGCCTGTGTCTCCAGCCTGAACCCCTGAGCAGAACATGGTCTCTGAAGTTGAGCCTGGGAGAAGGACAGGAGGGAGGGAAGACACTGCTGTGGTTGTCTGTGAGACGTGGCACACAGCGCGTCCTGCAGGAGAGGCAGAGCCCAAGGAAGACAGGGCAGCAGTGGCACCGAAACTGGTGACCAGCAGCCCAGACAGGACGTCCTCGAGGGCCCCACCTATTGCAGGTGGCACTGATGTCCTCAGACCATCTGAAAACAGAGGTGTGTTCTCTTGTTTCTTAAAGTCGGGGCCAATCACATGCAACAAATAGTTACCAGGGCTTCCCTCTGGTGAGAACATGGGGAGATTTTACTCCTGACTAACCCTTCACAGTTAAAAAACATATTAAGAGGTATTAATTTATTAAAAAAACAATAAAAGAAATAGAAGAGCCCAGAAGAATACATGATATATTCAGTGGAGGTGTTCAGTTGTTTTGTTTCTTTTTCATCTGAGTGTTAAAGGAATCATCTCGTTCTTTGACACAGCCAGGTGCTTTAATCTAGCTGATAGAAGTTTTGGTTGGAAAAATACTCTGGCTTAATATATTAAAGATGAGAAATACAGGAAGATATAGGCATATATAATGAAAAATGCTCACACCTGGAAAACGCTGGGTCTAACTCATGGGCACCGCCTTTGAGTGGCTCCAGTGCAGCCAGGATTCCTTTCACATCATGCAGCTGGAGGGTGGGAGGCGGTGGATGGGGGCGTCCTATGTGGAGGGTGTAGGTCGACTCTGGGTGCCCTGCTCAGCTCTGAGCTTCAGCAGCTGCAGAGGGATGGTCTGCCTGTTTGCTAATCCCTTCCTTGTCACCTGCCTTTCCGCTTTATGTGTGAGTGACTCAGAGATCCCAATTATGATTGTCACGGAAATTCTCCATCAGAATAGGATTGTGGAGTGCAAGCTTGGCCAGTGCAGCGTTGCCTCCTTATTAAAGTGACCTGAGCTGTTGACACCAGCGAAGGTGGAGGGAGGGCTTTGGCCCCCAGTTTCTCACAGGGAATCAGGGCAGAAGTGTAGATGTTTCCTTCATACACCCTGTCTCACGAGTAGGGTATATGCAGAGATGTGTTCAGATGTCGAGGATTTCAAAATAAAGATGTTCTTCTAGATAAAAATCTTGGCTTATGGCCTACTCTGTTAAACCAGCTGTATAGTCCTGGGCTAACTGTTAGTAATTTTTTGCGATTGGGTACTGTGTTCCAGACAGGTGATTTTTTTTTTTTTTTAGTAATGTTCATGTCACTCATTTATGACTGAGAGAGAGTTTTATGTATAAAAGCAGCTCCAAGACTAAGTAGGGGGAGAAAAATCGGGAAAGGAAACATATCACAGGCTGGCATCTTTGGAACAAATAATTAGGACAACCTTGAGGCCAGTTGGACAGCTTCCTGCCACATTTGCAGAGACTATTGAACCCTTCCTCCTGGTTCCACATCCCCAGCATTGCAGAGAGGACCTGTGCGCTTGCGTGCAAGGAGCTGACCCTGCCCTGCCCTTCATGTCTCTTTTGCATAGCCTGCCTGATTGGGACCCCCTGGCCCATTTCTCTGTGGCCCAAGGTGGAAGATGAGGTGTCCTTTCTCCCAGCACAGGCACAGCCAAAGGCCAGAGGCATTCACAGCTTTTCTGCAGGGGTTTTAGGGGCTGTGGCATGAATTCAGAAAGTCATTTTCTCTGATTCTGGATCTGTGTGCCATCATGCATTTATCAAAACTGTTTCCTGATCAGTTTTTTCCATTTTTTGGACCACCTGGTGGCTCCAGCCTGCCTGGCTGCGTCTCTCCTCCCTCGTTGTCCTCCTGGCATATTATTCTGCACATTTCAGCTGCTTCTTCCAGTTTCCTGATCAGGGTTCTCTATGTGGAGCCTCTGAGGTGTGCAGCCTGTGCTCTGTCTTCTGCCCGGAATGCCAGCTCTAGACTCCCAATTTCATGACAGGCAAATGCCTACCCAGCCATTATTTGTCTCTGTGCTGGCAGCTGTCTCCCCACCTATTCCTCGCTTCAGGCAGGCAGTGCACACCCAGCTCCAGGAACCTCCAGGTACCATGTGGTAGGGTGGCTAGTATTAGACCAAGTCTCCAAGAATCAAAGGCTGTGTTAGACAGGAGAGAGGGAGGGAGGGAAGAAGAAAGGAGGGAGAAAGAGAGGGAAGGGCTTTGATAGCATCAGAAAACCAAACCAGCTGGAGAAGCCAAAATCACAGAGAAAAGAGAACTATAGAGGAGTAAGGGGAGACTGCATGGAATTCCCCCAGACCTTGCTCCCTCCTAGGTCTCACCCTTCTCTGAGTGATAGAGACCCCCAGCAGATAGCAGCTGCTGGAAAGTGGGGCCAGGTAGGAATTTCTTCTGGTTCTGGGATTCCGAACTTAGGAAGGTGAGTTCCTTCCAAGTCTATCTAAAGGCAAAAATTGGACACTACCAAGTGTTGACAGAAACGTGCAGCACCTGGAGTCCTGACACACTGCATGCAGGTGGGGTGTAAACTAGTCCGTCTTTTGGGAGAATCATTGCTTCTAAAGCTGAACATATGCATATTCTGTGCCCCAGAAATTCTACTCATGGCTGTCTCTGTAAGAGATACACGTGTGCACCAGAAGACAAATACAAGAATGTTCACAGCAACTTCATTTGTTGTGTCCCCAAGCTGGAAAGCATCTGGCTTAATGGATGGTAGATATATCAGTTGGACAAGTAGTGGAATAGGAGAAATAAACTGTGGGCTATTCATACCCCTAGCACGGAATACTATGCAGCGTTGAATGAGAACAAACCGCTGCCCTTTAGCACATGGACCACAGGCGTGTGATGATAGGAGACAGAGTGGAAGGTGCCGGCGTGGGCGTCGGGGATTTCTGTGGTTCACGTGGTGTCCTCATCTCAATCTGGATTCTGGTAACATGGTGTGTGTATTCACTTTGCAAATCCATCTGGCCACGCATCATGATTTGTGCATTTTATCATAAATATATTTTAATATAGATTTTAACTAAATCGATGGGGAGAGAGAGAGTGAAAGTGAGAGAGAGTGGGCGAGCTTACTATCTATGTTCCAGGGACAGTTCTGCACAGACTGAGAGCCGTTTCTTTCATGCTCACAGTGTATATGTCTCCTTCTGCCCCTTCTATAGGGGTTATTAACTGTATTGTATTAGTTTTCCTTAGTTATCTAACTATATTGTATTAGTCCAGAACCTACTTTCTAGACTGTAGGTCCCTTGTTGAGAAAGATGACGGTAAAATAATGATAATGGGAGCTTATATTTAAATGCTCATTTTTCTCAGATACTGTTCTAAGTGCTCATTAAGAATTAACTCATTTTATCTTTATAACCAACCCTTGAGGTAGGGACTACCTTTATTTCCATCTCATAGATCAGACACATTTGAGATTTGGAAAATGTATTCAATGTACCTAAATTCATGCAGCTGGCAAAAGGCAGAGGTAGCATTCCACACCCAGCAGGCAGTGTCCAGAGCCTACACATGCCCTGGCCATCAGGCTCTGTCTCCTAGCCTAGTGATCAGGCACCAGTTTATAGCAAATCATATGCCAGACACTATAGAGAGCACAACACCCAGTGAGGTCTCTCATCTCTGTATCTCCAGTACCAGGCAGCAAATTAGTGCCTGATATGTATTGAATGGATGGATGGGTGGATGGGTATGTGGGTGTATGGATGGATGGGTGAACAGAGAGTTGGAAAGACGGGTGGGTGGATGGATGGATGGATGGGTGGGTGGATGTGTGGGTCAATAGATGGGTGGGTATCTGGATAGATGAGTGGGTGGATGGATGAGTGGATGGATGGGTACATGGTTAGATGGATGGATGGATGGATAGGTTGGTGGGTGGATGGATGGATGAATAGATGGGTGGATAGGTGCATGTATGGATAGATGGATGGATGGATGGACATACGGATAGGTGGATGGTTGGTTGGATGAATGAGTAGATAGATGATGGAGGGAGGGATGGATAGATGGGTGGATAGGTACATGGATGGATGGATGGATAGACGATATATGGATAGCTGGATGGCTGGATGGATGATAGATGATGGATGGATGGATGGATAGATATGTAGATGGATAGGTAGATGGTTGGGTGGATGGATGAGTGGTTAGGTAGATGGGTGGGTAGATAAATGAATGGGTGGGTAGGGTTTTCGAAAGGCGCTACACCTGTAGCCTTCCCCTGAACCTGTCTTCTGCCTGGATCTGCCGATAAGGAATTCCCTGAGAAAGGCGCCAAAAGTTCAGGCATATTTGTGTGTGAGCATGGCTTGGAGCCATGCTTCTCACCTGGAGATGCCCTTGAAACAGATTCCTGGGCCCAGCCGCAGAGATTTTGAGTCAGCAGATTTCGCATGGATCTGGACGCCCTGAATTTCCAGTAAGCTCCCAGGGGATGCCCCTCCGCTCGTCTGTGGACCACATCAGACAGGCGAAGACATAAAGCCCTCCGGTGCCTTTGGGGCCAGCTCTCTTGCAACAACAGTGAATAATGCTTCCCTAAACCCTCTGTTAATTGGACCAAGCAGAAATCATGAAAGAATGATTTCTAGGGCATGTCTTCAGGGCTCCGCAGAGTGGGCGTGCGCTTGCAGAGTTGGGGGGGCGATATGTTTCCTCAGCAGCCTCCCCCGAACCTGAGTCCGCACTCAGCTTTGAAGCCCGGCTCATCAGTGTGCCAGGCGGCCTTCTGCCTCCGGGCCATTTATAGTGCAGAAGCTTGTGAAGCTAAAACAGTTTGATGTGTAATTGCAGGAGGAAATGGGAAACCTGCTGAGCGTGGCAGGATATAGTGCCTTATCACCCTTTATGTGCAGCCACTGCCTGCTGGAACTGCCAGCAGATCCGCACCATCGACAGAACGGTGACATTTTTCATGGGCTGCCGTGTTCTGAATCAACACTGCAAGGGTGCGATTAGAGGAGGTCAAGGAAGGAAACAATCCCAGCCTCGCCGGTGACAGATCAGTCGCGAGTGCTCTTCCCTCCTGATTACCTGCTGTCTTGTGTGATATGCAAAGCAGCTCCACACGCATTACACCTTCACACTCCCCGAAAATTGAATTTTATTTGGTAGCCTGCATATCATTTATAACACTCCTCCCACACACTTCAGTTCTCATTTGGCTAAAAGTGTATTCTCTTTTTTTTTTTTTTTTTTTTTTTTTGAGACGGAGTCTTGCTCTGTCACCCAGGCTGGAATGCAGTGTCACAATCTCGGCTCACTCCAACATCCACCTCCCGGGTTCAAGCGATTCTCCTGCCTCAGCCTCCTGAGTAGCTGAAATTACAGGTGCCCAACATCACGCCCCAGCTAATTTTTTGTTTTTTATTTTTAGTAGAGATGGGGTTTCACCATGTTGGCCAGACTGGTCTCGAATTCCTGACCTCAGGTAATCTGACTGCCTCAGCCTCACAAAGTGCTGGGATTACAGGCGTGAACCACTCTGCCCGGCCTGAAAGTGTATTCTTTACTTCCTACTGGCCGAGAGACAGAGAAAAGAGCCTGCATGTTCACTGGAGCCTACAATCCCAGGCTTCAGGGTTCCTGTGGAACAGGGTGTCATTGACAAGAATTGAAAAGCATTTCCCCCTCTTCAAAATGCCCCGGATGCCTCCTTCCTGAGGGGACACATGCTGCCATCAGCCTTGATTGAGCGACCATGTTGCGCTGTGTTTCTTTGCTTGGCTGTAGCATGCTGGTGCCATGTGTGCAAAGAAACATCGAGCAACACACACAGACCCATCCACGGAATCCCCACTCCAACGGAAGCACATCGGTGAAGGATCAGGTGGATTGTAACTTTAAAGCTTATCACAATAGTTCTCTTCTAAAAAGCAAACAACACGAAGCCCTGCCTTGCCCCACTGTTTCAAATTTCAAAATACTCCGTGAGGAAGGCTTACTTGTCCAGTCTTGGCTACTGAAGTTCCAGTGCAGGAGAAAACCTTGCTTGGCCAAAAGTACTCTTTTTTTTTTTGAGACAGGGTCTTGCTCTGTTGCCCAGGCTGGAGTATAGTTTTGCGATCATGGCTCACTGCAGCCTCAAGCTCCCAGTTTCAAGTGATCCTCCCACCTCAGCCTCTTGAGTAGCTGGTACTACAAGTGCATGCCTAACTAATTTTTGTAATTTTTGTAGAGACAGGGTTTCACCATGTTGCCCAGTCTGGTGTCAAACGCCTGGGCTTAAGCAATCTACCCACCTTGGTGTCCTAAAGTATTGGGAGTACAGCCGTGAGCAGCCGAGCCTGGCCAAAGTTGACTTTGCCCCTGGGCAAGCTCTCCTCCCCTTCCCCATCCCCTGGCAACCGGTTTATGGAACCCATCATTAAGACCAGTTGGCATTTTCTGCAGTTTTATGTAAATGGAATAGTAGGGAGTATACTTTTTCACTACCATCTTAGAATAGTAGGGAATTTAGAACAAAAATGCTCTATCTCTATTCTGATGGCGTTTTCATGTTTTCATATGTCAAAATTCATGAAAGTGTACACTTAAAACCTTGATGAAAAAGAGTAACTTTGGCCAGGCACAGAGAGCTGCTCACTCCTGGAATCCCAACACTAGGAGACCGAGGCGGGCAGACTGCTTGAGCCCAGGAGGTTTTTGTGCCTGGTTTCTTGCACCCAGCTTGAAGACTTGAGCTCTGTCCGCCTCTCTGTGTATGTGAGGTCCTTCTAATGCGGAGCAGCGCTCCAGCATATGTAAGCTCACATTCTGTTCGTCTGTTCCCTTTCTGATGTGCATTCTCAGCTGTTTCTTTGTTTTTGCTACTGTGAATAAAGCCGCTGTCCACATTCTTATATAAGTCCTTTATGGTTTCACCTATCCAGGGGAAGTGCTATAAAGCTGGTAGCTAGGCTATGTAGTAGGGAAATGTTTCACTTTTTAAGAAATTACTCAGTAGTTTTCCCAAGTGGTTGAACCATTTGACACTCTCAGCAACAGTGTGTGTGGCTGCAGCTCCTGCACATCCAAGCGGCACAGAGGGAGGTCAGTTGTTTACGTTACGGCCATTCTGGTGAGTGGGGCTTCATCTGAATCTCGCTATGGTCTGATTTTCATTCCCCTGGAGACTAATGATGTTCGGCCTGTTTTCACGTTCTCCTTGATATCCCATGCATCCTCTTTTGTGAGGTGTCTATTTCCATCTTTCAACCATTATTTAATTGTATTGTATATCTTCTTGTTGGGTTGTCAATGTTTGTTTGCATATTCTAGATACAATTTTTGCCAGATATACACAGCATATTGAACATGTTTGTATATGTATATTTCAATATACATATTTGCCATTCTGTAGTTTGTTTCTTGGGAGTGCTTTTCAAAGAGCAAAATTATAACTTGGATAGAAACCAGTGTATCAATGTTTTCCTTTTGTGGTTCATGCTTCCTCGTTCTATCGAGGAAATTTTTTCCTACCCCAAAGTCACTACATGTTTTCTCTTATGTTTTCTTCTATACCCTTTCACTGTTTTAGCTTCTACATTTAGAGCTACGATTTTTTTTTTTTTTTTTTTTTTGAGACAGAGTCTTGCTATGTTGCCCAGGCTGGAGTGCAGTGGTGTGATCTTGGGTCACTGCAGCCTCTACCTCCCAGATGCCAGCGATTCTCCTGCCTCAGCCTCCCAGGTAGCTGGGATTACAGGCACCCGCCACCACACCCAGCTAATTTTTGAATTTTCAGTAGAGATGAGGTTTCACCATGTTGGCCAGGCTGGTCTCAAACTCCTGACTTCAGATAATTCGCCTGCCTCAGCCTCCCAAAGTGCTAGGATTAAAGGTGTGAGCCACCACACCCAGCCTGTGATCAATTTTGAGTTAATTTATGCTTGGTGTGAGTGAAGGGTCAGTGTTCTGTTTTTAAAATTTTTTCCATACGGTTATCCTATTGTTCATACACCATTTGCTGAAAAGAGTTCCTTTCCCCATGAAATCGCTTTGGTGGTTTTGTCAGGTTTCAGTCACCCGTCTGTGTGTGGCCCTGCCTCCTGCCGCCCTGCTCTGACGCCTTCTTTCTGGCGCTGCCACCCTGTCTTGATTTGCATGCTTTGCAAGTGAGTCTTGAAATCTGGCAGCGTCAGCCATTTGACTACTCTTCCCAACATTGCTTTGGCTCTTCTAGGTCATTTGCATTTTCATATAAATTTTAGAATCAACTTGTCATGTTAAAAAAATAAAACCTGCTAAAATTTTTATTGGGATTGTCAAAATCACTCTTAAAAATCACTTAAGTTGACTCTGAAATGCAGCGTGCCACGGTTTGAGTGTGCAACTTGTACAGGAGTCCTTGTGCACAAAAGAAGAGTGAGAGCCACCCAGCGAGACGGCCTAGAGGGGAGAAAGGGAGGAGAGCGCTGCAGTGCCCCTGCCCAGGCTTCTGCTGGCCTCCTGAGAGCTTTCCTTTCTCCAGAGTGGCTACAGGGTGAGTAGGAGGTTCCCTAGCATCCCTGAGGTTGTGGCCCTTTATTAATAATAAAAAGGGTATTATTTAGACTCCTTAACCTTTACATGTGAAAACAGTGTTCATCACTGAGAGTATTAAATAAGACACCGAGTAGCTGAGTGGCAAATGCTTGTGGATTGAAATCCAAAGCCAGCTTACGTAGACTCGCCTACCTGCCCAGGTGGTATTTCCTGCAGTGGCCCTGCTGTGTCCCAGCCATTCCTGTCATCCCACGGTGCCCGGCTGGCGTGCTGTCCTGAAGAGGGCCAGGGTTTACCCTCTGGCATGTTCCACTCTCCGCTGGCTTCATCCTCGGAGCTGATGATACATGTTCTTTGGTTACTTCCACCTCGGAGTATCAAAGGTCAAATCAGCCAGGAGCTCACGGCACTAACCCACCAGTGCTGTTTACCCCTGGATACTGGCCCAGTGGAAGGCTGGCCTACAGCTTATCCCCACTGTGGTTTTGCTGAATGGTGCTCGTTCGATTTTGCATAATCAAGTCTGGCCCAGCTCTACGGAGGCTGTGCACAAGCTAGTCTCCTCTCTCTGCTATTTGATGGAATAATAGATCCATAGGAGAATTCATCTGCAACTTTAAGCCCCGAGTTAAAGACGTCTTGAGGGATGAATGTGGGTGATTTGTGGAACATTGCGATGCATTTATGAGATAGATTGCAAGTTCACCGCAGCGCTCAAAGAGACCAGATCGGGTTGCAATAGAGGCGGCGCTGTAATCCAGCTCTCCTCTGGGAGAGAGTGCAAGCTTCACGGAGGGCGAGTCCGAGAGGCTGCGGTGGCAGCTGCTTCCGTGGCTCCGGTCCTGGGAGCAAGTACCTACTTCTGGTTCATTTAAGCACATTAGCGAGCTTCAGAAACACTTTAGTGGCTCACAGGATACTTCCCTTCCAGGCCTCGCCACACCTCTTCTGCTGTCACACAGAGGCCACCAGAAACCACTGTCTTCTGGGTTTCACAGCCGGGCAGACGGGACCAGGCCAGGCTGTAGCTGCTGACCCCTGTGCTGTCAGCTTCCCCACCTCCTGCACAATACCAATGCCCAGTGGTTCTTCCCGGGGCTGCCTGTCTTCCTGGGGCCCCGTCATTTAAAAACAAAACTACTCACTGTCACTCCTTTCTTTTTCATATGTCTTGTTAATAACTGTGTAAATCGGTTAACATTTTTGGACCCCACCGTGATGTAAAGTAGATGCAACAACCAGCTTCGTTTTCCTGTTTCTTGGTACTCGGACGTCCTGCAGGCTTCATTCCTCCCAACCCCCGCTTCACGAGTGGGAAGTTGAATTAACTCATGCTTTGCTGAAGCCAGATTGTGTAGGCAGATGTGGCTTTTCTTCCCAGCCTGCAAAGCTGCAGGATTCGTGGCAGTGGGTTCTGTGGTAACGGGGACAGACTGCGCCTACGTCCTCTCTGTCCATCCTTATAGTACTCAGGAGTTCGGATGCCATTACTGGGCCCATTTTACAGAAAACAGAGGCTCCCAGGGGTGACGTAACCTGTCCCAGGACAGGCAGCCACAGGCAGAGAAAGGATGTTTGGGCCAGCACCTGTGAGACCACAGCCCTGGGGCATGGCTTCTGGGACCTGTAGCTGGGGCTGCGGATCTCCAGGGGCTCTCTGTGGGCTCACTGCTCTCCAGAGGGCTCCAGCCCGGCCGCAGGTGGTGCTCCCAGCTTGGTGCACTGAGGCTGGAGGAGGTGGAGGACAGAGAGTAAGATTCAAAGACAGAGAGTGCCAGTGGACAGTGAGCCAGCAGGACTCCGAGGAGGAAGTGGGAGAGTCGTCAGGAGTGGCCAGCCTGGACACCTGGACCAAGCCCAGCCCACAGAGCAGCTCCCGGGTGTTTGCGCCTGCCGGAGGCCAGAGCTGCTTTCACCTCCAAATGTTAGATGAGGTGCCAGCACCCAGACAGGAGATGTCCTGCAGTCAGCTCACAGACATGGGGGTGTCTGCTCCCCAATGCCCTTGCTGGGGACACAGAAGTCAGGGTTTTAAAGTAGGGGTGAGAATACCAGCTGCCCTCATCTGGGTGCGGGGAGTATCCTGCTGGCCTGTGTGCTGGGGAGGAGCTCTAGGGCTGTGGCCACGTGTGTTCCGTGGCCTTCCAGGCCAGTGTGGCGTGGCCTTGCCCCACTGTCCTCACGCTCTCCACTCTGGCCACGCTTGCTCCTCCCAGCCCCATCACAGGGCCTTTGCAGGTGCTCTTCCTGCTGCCTGGAGTGCCCTCTCCCGGCCCGGCAAGCCCTGCTCACGCTCCAGATTGCAGCCCAGCTGCCGCTTCCTAGTGGAGCCGGCCTTGCCCTCCTCCACCAGGCCAGGACCTCCTAGTCTCAGCTTCGACCCCCGTCTTGGGCTCATCTTGCTTCTCTCTCAAGCACCATCATGGTGACTCTGGACCTTCATCCCCAACTGTGTGGATCCCACTTCAACCCCACTGGCCAGACACCAACCGGTTATCCTGCAATTCAGTTCTGACACTGCCTAGCAGAGGCAACTCAGACCCCACAGATGAAAGACCAAAGTCTCCAAAAGACTACCCCCACTTTAGATGCAAGCCACAAGTACCAGGGTGGGGGGCCTTGGCTACAAATTCTGGAGTACCCACAACACTCTCAAAATGGATAACTCACTGGCATGACTCACAGACGCAGTTACCTATAATTATGCTTTGATTTTAAAGGAAACACACAGGCACCAAGGGGGAGGTCTGGGAGGGGCGGAATTTCCATCGGCTTGTCGTGGAGTCCGAAGGGGTCTCCTTCCAGCACATCCATCTGTCCAACAGCACAAAGCTCTGCTGAGCTTCAGCATCCAGGGTTTTGACTGTATTTTGTTATGTAGATATGATTAATTAACTCATTGGCCTCAAGACTCAACTCAGTCTCCAGCCCGCACCCGCTACCCCATCTGGAGGTCAAGCTGGCTCAAAGTCCCCAGCTCTCTGGTCCTGTGCCTGGTTGTTCTGGCTACCAGCCTCTCCATCCTAAACCACCCAGGGGCCAACAGTGAGTCACTCAATTAGCATAACAAAGACACTCCAATCTCTCAGGAAATTCCAAGGGTTTTTAGATACTCCATGCCAGGGCCCAAGGACAAAGGCCTCTTGTTTGCTCTGCCTGCAGCAAGCTCAGAAAGGCTGGGCCTGGCCTGTTTCACCCCCTCCTGCATCCTAGCACCCAGCGCAGGGCCTGGGACTTGGTGGGAGCTCCCCAAATGCTGATATTGGAAGGAGGCAGTCAGTCCGTCCAAAGGTGGCCGGGCCTGCAGCAGACTTGCAAGGAGACAAGAGAAAGCGAAGTTCATCTGTCTTTGAAGAGCAGCAGGAGGGGCCCAGAGGCGCCCTGCTCAAACCCACCCCCCACATCCCCCTTGTCTTTCTCAACTGCTTTTCAGCCAGAGAAACTTCTCCTCTCGCAAGCTCCTAGGCCCTTGGTAGAAAGCTGTTTACTTGCCTCGGTGTCCCTTTTTTTCCCTTTATGGTATACGTTATTTTCCTCTGGCAAGACCCCTGTTTTCTTTGGAATGGTGCTTAAAATGATAACATTTAGCCGATGAAATAGCAGCCCATCTTCTGTCTTCCACAGCGAAAGCACTGCGATGAGCCAAAATGCCTCGCTTCCTTCTCACTGGCACAGCAAGTCCTTGCGCCAGGCCTGATTGCTAAATAAGGTGTCTGGGCTCCCGTCATTTCATCCTAAGAGCAGTTGTAATCAGAGTTTCAGCAGCACACACCACCCTCTCAGGGAGGGGGATGCTGGCTGGGCCGTCTTTCACAAACAGATCATCAGTGTGTTGAGGTAATAAGGAAATGAGAGGGTTCTTTTCCTTCCAAGTGCCACTGTGCATGGCAGCTTCTCTCATGGAATCTGGGTCCTTTGTGCTCCATTTACGAGGAATTAGGTCGCTGGGGACCCCTTCATGACTGCCCTGATGCAGACAGTCCCATTTTGTTGACACACTCCACAAGACTGTCAGGAAATTTCCATGGGGCCTCCAGAGGTGCCCCTGGAAAACAAGTCATCCTGAGGATGCCAGAAAGGTGGTCCTTTCCCATCAGTCCAGGAGTCTGGAAACGTTTTCTATTCAGGGCCAGTAGGTTTTTCAGCTTCATTGGCCAGGCGTCCATAAGAACACTCAGCTCCACCCCTTCAGCAGGAAAACAGCCGCAGACAGCACTTAATGAACCCTCAGGACTCCGACAGCATTTTATTTTCACAAACAGTGCATGCCAGGCTTGGCCAGTGGGCTATCGTCTGCCACGCTGAACCCTGTAAGGTGTTTTAGACTGACTGACTGCACCATGGACCGCACGGTAACCTCTGTGAACCTGCCCATACACCTCCAGATGAGTTCCTGGAACTAGAAAGTAACTGGAAAACCACAAAAAGGAGAATGATCAACCCCTGTGGCGCCTAATTAACTTTGAGACATTCTTCTATTGTTCCTTATTCCTGCCTCAACTGAGAAGGCAACTGGACTGTGAAACCAACCTTACTCAACTGATAGGTCAACCTTGTGACTCCAGACCCTACAACCCCCTCCCAGCTTGCAAAAACTGCCCTCTGCTGACTCTCTTTTTCTGACTCAGCCTGCCTGCACCCAGGTGAATAAACAGCCATGTTGCTCACACAAAGCCTGTTTAGGGGGTCTCTTCATTCAGAATGTGTGCTTAACAAACCCTGCTACAGTCCTGATTCAGGTGTCCCAAATTGGGCAAAATGCACCTTGCATTTCCCTAATTTATGGGTCAGATTTGTCCAATGATGCCTTTAATTCAAGGACAAGTATCTGGAGGAAATGTACTGTTTGTTTGGTTTTTTTTAATTATACTAGCATAGAAATAAATAAACGCACCAGGATGAAAGTGCAGCTTCCATGAAGAATTCACATTATATACTACGAAAATCTATGCCCCGTGCAATTTGACTGTTTTTTCTAAACAAGTTGGGAAACCTTTCTGTGAGTTTCGGTTTTATAGTGTGTGTTTTGTTCTCCTTGAGAGGACCTCATAAATCAGTTGGACACATTTTGCTATAAAGGAAATATTTTATGTGTGAAGTACTGTCTTGAAGATTTTTCTCTTTTATCAGGGGTTTGTAAAAGCAGAAAATGGCACATGGGTATAATTGGTTGGCCATAGTCCTTAACTGTAGACGTCAGAGATCCCTGCTTATGCAAAATTTATTTAAGTGTCAGAACTTTATTTGAGTGAATAAGGGTAGAAGGAAGCTGCTCTGAAAACATTTCACATGAAAAGGCATATTCTGTGCTTCAAAAAAAAATCTTTGGCAAAACTTTGCAACCCTGTATTAGTAGGGCTGCTAAACTACCCACAGAAAACACCCCACCAGCGTCTAGAAAGAGATCCTTGGCAAAAGTAAATCCTGACATGTTATTAAATCAATAACGTCCCCCAAAATCAGCAGGAGAAAGCTCAATTCATTTTCAATGCCTACAAATAGTAAAAATTAGCTTAAAAAGAAATAATAAGCCTTAACTCACGTAAAACATCAAGATAACAAAATTTCATTCTTATTTACACAGTGAAAACACATCAGATAAAGCTTTTCAACACCTTTTTCATTTCTCCCCCATCCTAGAATATGTCTTCTGTGTTGACTGTTCTGACTGAATATATTTTTAACTTTTAAAAGACTTGTCTTTTAACTGAAAAATAGTTTGACTTTTTGTCAAAATGGTCAAAACAGTCTTTGTGCTTGAAGTTGTGTTATCTGAAGATGCAGGCCTGTCTTGAAAACGAGAGCCCGAGAAGGGTGTTGAAGTGTGCATTTCAGTTCTATAGTTTGACACAACAAACCTCCTCAAAGCTCAGAGGCTTAAAACAGCCATCCATTGCTACCTCTGTGGCTCTGTGGGTTGACTGGCCTGTCTGTCCTAGGGATTTCTCACTCACTGCACCTGCATTCACTGGGGTTGAGTCTGGAGTCATCCCAAGCCATGACCAGCCAGGGCATGCAAAATGGCACTTGTATGTGGCCAGTAGTGGATGCTGTTTACCAGCTTGGAGATATGCTGGCAGTATAGACTGGACATGGTTCAGCCTTCTCATAGCCTAGGGACTAGGTTCTGAGAGCAGATGTCCCAAAAGGTACCATTCCAGGGGTCCCCTGTGGAAGCCAGAAGGCTCCTGTGACCCCGCTGGCCCATCCAGGTTCAAGGGCAGGGCATTAGCGTCTTCCTCTGATGGGCTGTCCAGCCTACAAATACAGACAGGGAGGATTCAAGGTGCCTCTTTGGAGACCACCATCCACAGCACTAGATGGGAGCCCTGCCCACATCCTAACGCTTTATCCGTATTACCCTAGTTACGTGGTTATATTCGGGAAAAAGACATTCTTATACAGCCCACTCCTAAATTGAATTCCCGTTCTAACATGCCTCACTGCTCATCACTGAGACCTATCTCTGCTTAATACACTCAGGTCTTCATGGGTTGATCTTAGCTGATTGTTTTACGTTGCAGCCATCCTATCATAAAGTTTGGCTGCAAACTGAAAGTGCAAGTAATGCAAACATGCAAGATTTAATGAAGATGATGAAAGCGCTATTGGGAAAGTGCCGAAATTGCAGCCACGATTATTGAGAAAGGAGGTGGAGTTCAACCAGATCACCACTGAGGAAGCAGAGATCCAGTTAGCCGGGGAGAGGAAAGGCTCATCAGAAGACACTTACTGAAGTGATAAATGATCAAGAGAACACCTTCAGGATGTTAGTAACATTCTAGATGAGTGTTTGCAGCAGTCACTGTTTGCAGTGGGGCTCTGAAAGGCAAACGTAAAAGAAATTGAGCAGTCGTAATGTTTGTTAGCAAGCTGCAACAAAGGGCGCGGTCACTGCGTGAATGTCTTTCACCCTAAAAGTGAGCATTTAGTTGCAGTTAGAAGCAAAGTTTATTAAATATAAAATAAAATGCATCTATTTTCGCAAAATTTTGGTTTTGTTTTTTGGATATGAAGTGCTAAGCAAATACTCAGTTTGCACTCTTGACTATAAAATTTTAACCCTGGTTTTCAGTGGATTCCTGTCGAAGCCTTTCTGAGAGTATGGATTGTCCTTCAAAACAAAGACCTCCTGAGATGTGAATCTGGGGGACCAGGGCTGCAATGCCTGCTTTCCCCTGGACCCTTGGTAGGTACCACGGAGGATACGCTGTTGTTGGCGTCCTCAGTAGGTGTCCTGGTGCCTCTGGTTGTCATGGCGCTTCCCTGAGACAGGGACAGCAGGGGAGAAGTTCTGGCAGTCACATCAGGTGGCTAAATGCCGCTGCCCCTGCAGTGGTAAGTTCTGGAAGACAGTAGTTATTGGGAGGAGCTCAGGTCAGCAGATCAGCAGGCAGATGGCTCAGAAAAGTGTCAGAACAGTCAGACTTTGGGTCTGAGCTGGAAGTTTCTTTTGAGTTCAGATATCACTTCAAAAACATTCCCTGTGTCTAGCTTCAGTCTTGGGGTGAAAAGATACATTTATTTATCCGTTTCAGAGCACAGATGACTTCTTTGAGTTCCAGGCCTGCGCTGTGTGGCCAGCTTTCCCACGGCTCTCACAGAATCGCAGACTTGAACGCAGTGTCCGACACCAGCCCTGCTGTCATCTGTCCATGTCAGGAGCCAAGCTGTCCATTCTCTTGGAAGAGTAAAAAGAGATAGGACTGAATTTCAAAATCGGGGGTTTCAGAAGGAAAGGAAGTGGAGGAAGCATCCAGACCAGCCCCTTGGCTGCAGAAAGGACTTAGGCAGAGTGACCAGGCCAGGGCCTCACAGCGAGTTGGGGCAGAGCTGGGCAGGCCTCTGGGCTCCACTGGCTCATCAGTGACACAGCATTAACCCTCTTTATGCTGATAAAAAGCTACTGAGCTTCAAATCTGATCTTTTGTATCAGTATGTTCTCCTGAAGGACAGTGATGAGCACGAAGTGTGACCCACACTTGAAGACCACCCAGACACAAATACTCCAGCAGCTTCCAGCTTCTCCAGGTGGGAGAAGAGACCCCTTTTCCCCACCGCCATGTAACCGCTGTTGGATGCTGCTGTGTTCTGAATGTCTGTGTCCCTCCAGAATTCATCTGTTGAAACCTAACTCCCAAGGCGATGGTGTTAGAAGGCAGGGCCTTTGGGTGGTTATGAGGTCATGAGGGCTCTTCCCTCAGGAATGGGATTAGAGCCTTTGTAAAAGGGACTCCAGAGACCTGCCTGGTTCACCTTCCATGTGAGCACACATAGAAGGTACCATTTCAGAGAAAACGTGCCCTCACCAGACACCAAATCTGCTGATACCTTGATCCTGGGCTTTCCAGCCTCCAGAGCTGTAAGCCATACATTTCCACGGTTCATCAGTGATCCAGTCTAAGCTGTTCTGTATGGCAGCCCCATCAGACTACGACAGAACCCTAACGGCAACAACAAGGGCCAGGCTAGGTTGTGATGTTTGCATGGCACATTAATCCAGGCTCCCTCCAACCCTTCTTCACTAACAGGACATGGCTTCAGAAAAACTTGAGCCCCGGTGAGGTGGAAACTATCGCAGCTTCACATCTGATCTTTTGTATCAGCGTATTCTCCTGAAGGACAGTGCTGAGCATGAATGTGACCCGCACTTGAAGACCACCCAGACGCAGACACCCCAGCAGCTTCCAGAAACCCTTATCACTATTTTAAGTGCCTCTATTTAGCATGATGGATTTGATCAGTCTTTGCTAAATTGAGCACATAAACGAGGATTTAGTCAAGATGTAGTTAAAGGAGCGTTGGTGCACTTTTCATAAAACCCAAACGTGCGGCAACTGGCTCACGCTGGTGTTGAGGCCCAGTGTGTGTCCGATGAAGGGTCGCGTGACACTGGATGTGGGTTCTTCTGTACCTGCCCGACATGGAGACCCTCCAAATACTCCACTTGCAGAACCTGTTTTTAAATAAACATCATTATCAGGTCAATGAAACATCCCCATCTCTCTTAGACTCCTCATCCTGCTGTGCAAATATTTGTGGTTTTAAAAAGATAACAGGTTGTGAGAACTCCAGTAAAATGATTGCAGAACTAACCACACTTTTAAGTAGAAGTGACATTTCCAACAGGCCCACTCAGACGGTTCCAGCCTTCACTTCAGGGTTATACATTCAGCTCCACTTAAGCTGCCTGCGGTGAGGGGCAGAAGCCTGCGTTACGGAGACTCGGGCAAAACGCGGGATGCCTGCCAGCACTCAGAGGAGCCCCTCCACCGTCAGTGACTTCCAGAGACAGGCAGGGGTGTCAGGAGACTCCCGGGACGCACTGAAGCAGCTCCTTTTATGAAATAAGCGGCAGAGAATAATTTTAACCCTCTTTATGCTGATAAAAAAATACACATATGTGGGAATGCATGCCTTGGTTTGAGCACTGTTCCTTCCCTGCAGTTCCCAGCCGTGGCACTGTGGGGCTCAGGGACTTAATCACTCTGTGATGGGGGCTGCCTTGCTCATGGAGGCTATTTGACAGCATCTCTGGCCTCCACTCATGGGATGACCCCTAGGTGCACCCCTTCTTCCCCCTCCACCCCCAGTTACGTTCATCGGTGGGGGGCTAGGGGAGAAATAGCATTAGGAGAAATACCTAAGGTAGATGACAGGGTGATGGATGCAGCAAACCACCATGGCACGTGTACACCTATGTAACAAACCTGCACGTTCTGCACATGTACCCCAGAACTAAAGTATAGTAAATAAAAAAACACACAATGTTTTTAGACGTTGCCAATGTGTCTTAGAGACCAAAGCAACCCTGATTGACAACTGCTGCCTAGGAAGACACACGTTTCGTTTGTTTGTTGTTTTTAATGTACTTTCTAGGTGAGAGACACCATGCCCCATGTAGGTGTGAAGCACCTCGCTTTACCTAGAAAGCTCTGCATATTTAAATACCACTGCCCTGCACGCTTATCTGCCACAGGGTGGTTAATGCTCTTTAATTGATGCGGTAAATATTCCAGCGTCTCACTTGTTACATTGGAGTCGTTTAGAATCAGCCCCGCAATGTGGTTGCTATTTTAGGGATCATCACACATCATCTGCTGTTTGGTGTCAAACCCTGAGCCGCTGTTATTTAACACTGATTAATAAATGGCAGGTTGTCAGCACTGGTTGTGAAGACACTTCAAGGAGCCATTGTTCTTTTAAATTAAAACATTGAAACATTTAAATCCAGGGCTGGTTCTCGTGGCTCATTTTAATTATTCCTTTTGTCTTGGCGCACTTTCTTCTCCTGATCACACAGCTGTCACGCCAGCAGTACCTGGAGTCGGAACACGACAGCCCTTTCCCCATTAGCTGCCATTATTTTCACAAGGAAAGCTGGAAGCTGCTGGAGCAGACGTTAATTTCAAGAGAAGACTGCTGGCTGTTATTAAAATGAACGCATCCGAAGGCTGCGACTCACGTCATTGATACACAGGCAGGGCCTGCAGGACTGGGTCTTGCTTGTCTCTGCGTGTGTGTGTGTATGTGTATCTGGGTATGTGTGTGTCTCTGTGTGTTGTGTCTGTGTGTGTCTGTGTGTCTGTGGTATGACTGTGTGGATCTGTTTGTGTCTGGATCTGTGTGTGTCTGTATGTCTGTATCCATGCGTGTATGTCTTTGTGGATAGCTCTGTGTGGTGTGTCTGTGTGTGTATCTGTGTCTCTGTGTGCACGACTATACCTGTATATGTGTCTGTATCTGTGTGTGTATCTGTGTGTATGTGTCTTTGTGGATATCTCTGTGCGTGTGCATATCTGTATGTGGCTGTGTCTCTCTATCTTTGTGCATGTTCATGTCTATCTATATGTGTGTTTCCTCTGTGTGTCTGTCTTTGAGTGTGTATATGTGTGTTTGTGTGTGTATCTGTGTGTCTGTGTGTGTGTATGTATATATGGGTGTATATCTATGGGTGTCTATGTGTGTGCATCTGTGTGTATATTTGTAGTGTTTCTGCATGTGTGTGTCTCTGTATCTTTGTGTACATCTGTGTCTGTGTGTATATTTGTGCATCAATATGAATATTTGTGTGTCTTTGTGTCCATTTGTGTCTGTGTGTATATTTGTATCTGTATGTGTGTTTCTGTGTGTGTGTGTGTATTTGTGTGTTTCTGCATGTGTGTGTCTGTGTTTCTGTGTGTATGTGTATGTATATGTGGGGGGACTTCTTTGTGTGTGTGTGTGTGTGTGTATGTATCTGCATATGTGTTTCTCTTTATGTGTCTCTGGATATCTGTGTGCTTGCACGCTGGTGTTGATGAAGCATTTTCCTTTCCCATCTTGGTGCTTAGTTCGGGGAATCTTTGTCCCTGGTCTTTTCTCTCTCCCCCGACACCGTATCACAAGAATCCCAGCCTGACCCCAGCCATCTCTGGCCAGGGAGTGGATTCAAAGACTGTCAGGGAGCTCTGGAATCAATGGAGCTGGGAGACCCCAGTTGAACAACCTCCAGGAACCAAGGGGCCTGTGGAGAGCCAGGCAGGGCCCCAGCCATCCCCAGGCAAGACAGCACCAGTGCTTAGTGTCTGACTCCTCCGAAGCAAGGGTCCACTTCGCCAAGCTGAAGGCATGAGCTGTGGCCCCAGGTCGCTCCTTCAGATTAGGTGGCCATAGCACCCCATGCCAAGACCGGCCACAGTGAGGCAGGCAGGGCATGGGAGTGCTGACGATAGCCAGGATGGGAGGGCCGAACCTCACGCCTCCCGGGCTTCCCCTCGGGCCCTCCTCTCCCCTCCTTTCTCCTCTTCCCTCCTTCCTCCCGCAGTAAGTGAAGGGACCAAGGCCGCTCTACTTTTAGTTCTAGAGACGCAGCTTCCTTGCCGACTTCAGAATACACCCGGCTCATGTTATACTTAACTGTGCTCTCAATTTAAAAAAAGGGAAAAGCAGGAAAGCCATGTTGCAGCATCGACGGTGGAAACTTGCCAGACCTTTCCCAGGATGTCACCTGATGGCTGGGCCGTGGTCCTTTGCCCTTTCCTGATTTGACATGTGGAGGAGGGTGTCCCATCCATCAGAGCTGGTGCTCCCCCACAGTCCTGAAGAAGGGCATCTGTGGTCCAATGCCTGGTGTCTTTTCCTCCAGAACGCTGGCCCTGGAGCCTCGTTTGTTTTTTAGGTTTATTCATGGTGTTTTTATTCGTTTACTTGCTTGTTTCTGATACAGTCTCACTCTGGTGTGCGGTGGCACAATCTCAGCTCACTGCAACCTCCACCTCCCGGGTTCAAGAGATTCTCCTGCCTCAGCCTCCTAAGTAGCTGGGATTACAGGCACGCACCACCACGCCAGGCTTTTTTTTTTTTTTTTTGTATTTTTAGTAGAGATGGGGTTTCACCATGTTGGCCAGGCTGGTCTCAAACTCCTGACCTCAGGTGATCCGCCCACCTTGGCCTCCCAAAGTGCTGGGATCACAGACATGAACCACCGCGCCCGGCCTATGCATGGTGTTTTTGATGGAAAGGCTTTCCTGGTATTTAGAAGTCATGCTCTTCAGTCTTGTTCCATTTCACTTACTCTTTATCATTCGGGGTCTCCTACGGTCCCTTCCTGCTCAGATCCATTTTCTCTCCCCTGCTCATCCTACTTTCTTTCTTCCTCTTTTTGCTTGTTAGCTTGAGATTGGTGCCTGGAAATTTTTAATAAGGTGCGTATGAAGGGAGGAGAGGAGGTAGGAGCAAGGGCAGAACAGGAAACACAAGACTTGGACGGAGAGGACACCACCTTTTGGTTGTATCGTCAAACTCTATTATTTGCTTTTTAAAACATACAATGATGTACAAGACTCTTATTTGGAAATAATATCCTCATTCCGTAACCCTCTCTTTTACCTTCCCTTCGTCGTATTTTCTGACACTTTGCGCCTGAATTCTCCCTCCTCCTTCATTTTCCTTCTTCTCTTATTTTCCCAACACCCTAAAGCGTGAACTTACTTTCTGGAGGTCATGGGCTCTTCCCAAGGTTCTGCCACCAGCATCCTGTTTGCCTTTCTTGTTCTTCCATGGGGCCTTCTATGCTGATTTCCGTACCCAGTCCAGGTAGAAGAGAACCAAAAAGACCTTCAACGTGGGTCGGCCCAGGCTTTGCTGCCTTGTTTAGCCCAGCTGGCCTCTAGACTCCATGCTGGCTGGAAGCCAATGCCTCAGGAGACGTTTGCACTTAATTCCTTCTGTGTCCCCGGAATCACGGGCAGCTGGGCACCTTGTTTTTCCATTCTACTGACTATGAAGAAGGTGCTTTTATAGTTTCGGTAAGAGAATGTTATTAAACAAGCCTGTACTCTTCCAGACCAGAAGGGTATTATGCGAACATTTTATGAGCAGAATGTAGAAATTAATGGAGAAAAACTACTGGAAATTTGGATTGTCTGGTGTTGTTTGCTGCCCACACCCAGCCGAGTGCGGTTAATCATACATCACGGCACAGGTTCCTCCAATCTCCTCCATAATGTGTTTTTTTATTTCTATTTGTGTTGGGGGTTTTGTAAAATAAACAGACATTGTGTTCTCTGGGGAGATAATGGGTATCTCTGAAAGGACAAAGCGGACTGTGAATTTAGTTGGCTCTGTGCTGTGATAGGAGCAGGAGGAATGTTATGTATTGCATTATCACCGTTCTGGTGCTAGGAAGAATGACTTAAATGGACCCAGCCTCCGAAATCGTCATTGTGTTAAGCCTCGTTATGATGAAGTTTTCCTCGTGTGCATGTGCAGGTCTGTATAATGAATATATAAATAGGCACCCATGCATCTGAGGTTTTCTTTTTGATACTCTGAAAAGGCTATTCTTTCTTTCTTTAGGCCAATCTTTGAGGTTAGTGATGGAGAAATAGCAATAATAATAATAACAGCATGAAAAATAACATGAAAAACCCTGGCGCATTTACATTTTCATTAGAAGCCAGCTGCAGCGTCTTGATTCTACAGTAGGTCACGTCAAGGGGCTGCTAGGTCCTGCATATGCAGAGTTTTCCTCTACTTTTTAAAACCTGGATCCTCATTAACTTCTGTCACTTCACACACGGCCTCTGGGGAAGCAATTGGGGTTTGGGGTGGCACCTGCCCACTGTGTGCAGTGCCAGGGGCTGGGCGGTGGTGTTCAGGCTTAATCTTTGCTGCTTCAAAGGGCACTGGTGCCAGCCACACTAGCGTTTTAACCCAAGCCAAGGCTGTCCTCAGAGCCCCACAGCATGGTGCATTTATCTCCACGAGGGGCCGAGGGACCCTCGAACAAAGGTCAGTGTGGATAGCTGGGCCAGCCACCATCAGATCCAAGGAAAGGAAATGACAGCCACTCATTCATGTATTCCTGATTCTCATGTTTGCTCCCAAGCTCTGTGTGAAGGCTAGCCTCCACTTTTCCCGGCAGTGCCACTCCCTGAGTCCCTCCACTAATAAGGACTGTCCAGCCTGCCTTCTAGTCTCCCTCTGTAGCCTGTGACATGGGATATTTTGTAATCGGATGTATCGTCTGTCTTGCTTAAATGGTAATTTGTACGGTCCCCTAATAGTGTATGAAGAGGAAGCAGGATAAGAAAAAATTTCAACTTTTATTGCTTTGTAAAGATTATTTTAATAGTAGCGTATGTTGATGGTAGAGAATTTTAATAAAAATGGATAAGACTTAAGAACTTGAAGTCACCACTGTTAATATTTTGATCTACAAATATCTTTTCTAGCCTTTCTCATTAACTCTACAGAAGTGAAATTATACCAAATACTTTTGCTTTTCTCCTCAATTTATCCATATACTGAGGCCATTTTCATGTTAGACATAATTTTCTATACCATTTTGAAAGGATGCCTAGATTCTGTGGTATTTTGTAGGAGTTTATAGGGTAATTTCCATAACCAAGTCAGAAAAGATGCTTTGTTTCAATTATCCTGTCATTAAATGGGGAAGAAAGGCATTTTCACAGACCTTGCTTTTGCGAAATCAGCAGGGGCTCTATGTTCCCTTTAGGTGGGGGGGGCGGGGCGGGGGCAGTTTGCAGCAGAGCTGGCCTGTGCACCTGACTCATCTCAACCCTTATTCAGAATGGAAACTTGAGGGTATGTTAATTTCTACAGTGTTGACAATGATGTCATTACAGTCAAAACTATCTTAGTGGATCCTTTTAGGTCTTCTTGAAATGACCTTCTGTTTATGAATGTTTAACCCAAGTCTGTGAGTCAGGGCTGTCTCCGTATGACCCAACTTCCTGGTATAATCCCCCAGGACAGGGTCTTGGTGAGGCCCCAGCCTTCAAACTTCTGGACAGTTGGGACCAGGGAGAAATGATGCTTCCAAGAGGGGTGAACAGGACCCACAGATCCGGCCTTCCACACATGCATTGGCCCAGCCATGCAGGGAAAGAGCTCCCAGCACAGGGAGAGCCCTGGGGGAAGGGGTTCTCCCAAACTGCTCTCCATGCCCATTGAAGCCTGTTTTCACTGCAGTGGAGGCTAGGATCCAGTGTGATTTGCACCAAGCCCTAACCTCTAAAGATACAGTTTATAGCAACAAGACTTTGTGTTGGGTCTTCACCTGACAGAGGATTTATTGAGGAAGACTTCAGATGCGAACGCTGCTTTGATATTGAAATGTGCTTTGGGTTTTGTGAATATGTTTGAGGCTCTATCTGTGTCTATTCCTATTAACAGCTCAGTTCCCTCATCATCCTCCCAAACCGAGAAGGTGTCTGAGCTTGCTGTGATAACACAAGGATGTCTCAGGCCCTAGGTCCACAGCTCCAGGATTTATTCAGTAAGCTGCTGGGTGGCCACTGTTGTCAGCACACTGGGTTAGGGCAGAGAAAACCCCGCTCTCCAATGGAGAGTCTCCTGCTGTGCTCCAGGAGTGGAGGTGCTAGAGCGGGTTCTCTCTGCACTAACCCAGTGCCCTGACAACAGTGGCCGCCCAGGAGTTTGCTGAAAAAATCCTGGAGCTGTGGACCCAGGCCCCGAGAAGTCCTTGTGCTCACAGAACACCAGGTAGCCATGATGCATCTAACACAGTTCACTGGAGAGGCAGTCCACATGTCTGGATCGTAAGCCTCCATAGAGAGGGGCCTGGAGACCAGGAGAGGGGAGGGACTTGGTGTGATCAGATGCTTTCCCGCTATTCCAGGGCTCTTTCCCTCCCTCCCGCACCCTCTCCTTTCCTCTGTGCCATCCTGCCACCTGTGCAGGTTCTCCAGCAGCGTCTTGAGTAACCCTATGATAGGCAGCTATGCCTGGTGCTGCGGAACCCTGACGGGCATGATGCTTGGCACCTGGCTTCAAAAGGCAGCTGCATATAAGAAGGAAACAGCTTCTTTTTCCTTCTTATAGGAAGCAATGCGTCTCAGCTGCATTGGAGCAGTTCGGAGTGCTCAGCCCCAGGCAGACCTGGCTATGAATCCCAGATAGGATGATTGCTTATCTAAAGCCACATCTTTGAAGCCTCAGTTTTGTAAATCTGCAAAATGGGTACAGTAATACCGTTATATATCCTAATACTATTTCTAGGATACAGGCAAGTTAACAGGTTCAAATGAGAAAGCACTTCTGGGGCAAAGCCTGAAGTGGCGGCATTCCTTCCTCTTCCACCTTCCCAGTAGGTTCTTTGCTTACTGGGTAACAATCGCCTGGAGCCCCGAGAGTCTGTGTGGACTTCCCTAGGCTAGCCGGGGGCTTCCTCGAGCAAAACTGCAGAAGGTGGGAGGGAGGAGGGTACTAAAGAGAGGACACGGGAAGGAGGAGGAGGGGTGGAAGGCTGGGAGAAAGGTGTCCAGGGCAGGCTCTGGGCAGGGCAGGAGGGCTCCTGGGCCGTGCTGTGCCAGGGAGCCCAGCGCACAGGCTGCTGTTTGTCCCCAAAGGCCTGGTCTCTACAACATAAATGAGGAGGGAATGTAGATTCCTCCCAGCTCTTTTCTCATGCATAGGCACTTAGATGATTTAGGGAGAAACCATTGGAAAATTAATTATCCAGGTAATTGCCTAACACTTAACTTCACTTTATAAAATGTAAACTTGATTGTCAGTCTGACATCCACTCCTTCTGTGTCCTTTAGAAAACAGCTGCAGCCCCTTCCTGAGAACCCAGAGCGTTCGCACGTTTCCTTTAATTTGTGGATTGTGAGGCTGGGTCCGTCCGTGCTCTGGCCCCACTGTGGAGTTGCACGGCTGTCAGAGCCTTGGGTTCAGGTTGTAATAAAGTAATAGCTTTTATCTTCCCAGGCTGGGCCCACAGGCGGGCAGGCGGCAGACTTCGGTATCAAGTTCCAGGTGTCTTTGGAGTTAATCTCTTGTGACAAAAAATTATATGAGATGATGCCTGATGCCTCTTGTCCGTAACAGATCTTAGTCCCTCGTTTAAGGATTTTCTTACACTGCTTGATAGAGAAGAAAAGCCAACCTTAAGTAGCTTTATGTAGGTAGCTTGATTTCTGAAAAGATTGCTAATCCTAGTGGGAATTTATGTAAAAGCGTTCAGACTCTGCAGAATAGTCAAGGTTTCCATATTTATCAAATGCGGCTCTTCTTGTGTGAATAATGCATTCTGGGGCAGGCTTGGTAAATTGCTTTAGTTAATGAATTTCAGAGGTGGAGATGGTTGTTGAAGCATCTCATCTGGTGAGCTTGCTGTTTGAGTTTTGCTATTTATTCAGTTTTTAAATTCTTCCAATTGTTGAAGAGTTTTCCCACGCTGTATGGAAGGAAGGCAGGGAAAGCAAGAGGTGTGGGATTTGGTTTATTCTTCACACTTCATCTTTGTGATGCATTTTTTTTTAATGTGTAGAGACTTCGCAGGCTTGTGCTTCAGGCAGTAAAACCTTGGGGAAGTGGCCACTCGCAGGTGGAGAAGGCATGAAATAGGGGAGTGAGACGAAGAGAAAAATCAGTGACACTTATTATGTGTCTCCCCTTGTCCACCATCCATTTATACCACAGCCTTGGGTTCTAACCAATCTGCCTTCTTATAATAACACACTTAAGAAAAAGCATAGCTGGTATTTAACCTTGCAACTTCTTAAAAGTTAAACTATTGATGTGTCTTCTCCTAAGTTAGCAGTGTGGATAAAGGTTCTATTAAGAAGCAAATGAAGAAATGAACATCAAACTTCCTGGGAAGTAATTATATGCGTTTATAATAAGCCATAAGAAATTTGAAAGGAAGGGGGAAAAGCCAATGAAAGAGTGTACTGAGGATATTGAATTAAGTAATTTTAATGTCACCATTTGATATCCAGAAACTTGAACAATTTACAGTTCTTGAAACTGTCAAGTTGAAGCATTCATTTTTCTGTCATGGGAGCAGTGGCAGTGATGGAGGATTATATGTCAGTGTATATGAAGAAGAACTTGCACTGCACTTGTGGGGCGGCCCGGCAGAGATGTCAGGGCTGAGCCCACTGGGTTCTCACGTGTGTAATCCCAGCTGGCTGTGAGTTTCCCCAGGAAGTGAAGGGACCTCTCTGAGCCTTCTCCAGTGTCCTATCTCTCATGGGAGGAGGATGCTATTACCACCCACTTCTTAAGTCCTTAGAAGTAAAGGATCTAGTGTATGGGAAAGGCTCTGTTTGGAGCTGGGTCCAGGATGCAGTCAACCCATAAGAACCAGAGCCACAGAGAAAGATTGTGCCCTCTAGGCAGCTCACTTGCAGACAATCTGCAGGCTGTAGATTTGATTCTATGTGTTTAAAAACCAAATATTTGGCCTATCTTCCTTTATAGAATTATAAGATATAATCTGAAAGACCAGAAAGCAACCTGATGCAGTTTGACTGTGTCCCCACCCAAATCTCATCTTGTAGTTCCCATAATCCCTGCGTGTTGTGGGAGGGACCCATTGGGAGGTAAATGAATCATAGGAACAGTGACCCTCATGCTGTTCTCCTGATAGTGAGTGAGTTCTCACAAAATCTGATGGTTTCCTAAGGGACTTTTCCCCTCTTTGCTCTGCACTTCTCCATCCTGCCCCCTTATGAAGAAGGACATGTTTGCTTCCCCTTCTGCCATGATTGTAAGTTTCCTGAGGCCTCCCTGGCCATGTGGAACTGTAAGTCAATTAAACCTCTCTCCTTTAGAAATTACCCAGTCTCAGGCAGTTCTTCATAGCAGTATGAGAATGGACTAATACATGGCCATCCTGGTGACCTGTGTGAACTCTGATGCAATTCTATAGCATGAGCCTGCCTGTGTGTTCACTGAGTTCCCTTCTCCCAGACCCTGGGCCAGCTGCTGGGATACAGTGGTGACCAAAGTGGAGACAGTTCCTATCTTCACGGAGTTTTTAATCAAGATAGGGAGTCAGCAAAGTAAACAGGCAGCCACAACTATGGAGTGAACTTTGTGTTGGGGACACACACCTGGCGGGAATGTTGTGATAGGAGGGGAGCACTTGGGTCAAACATGGGTTATTGTTAGTGAAGACCCTGTGAGACAGAGCAGGGGTGATGGGGCACAGGAGGGAGGGGTGTTTTAGGCAGGGAAACAGTGTATATGGTAGCCTGAAGGTCAGAGGTCTGTGGCAAACTCAGGAGCCTGCACCTGGTGTTAATTTTCCCCCCCACTGTGAGGGGGCATTGATGCAGGAGTGGTTTGGAGGGTGGGCTCTGTGACCAGGGTAGGAAGCATGGATTTTATTGCAAGCAGTTGAGAACCATTTAAGTGTTTTATTTTCTTTAACAGCTTTATTGAGATATAATTCACATGCCATAAAATTCACCCTTTTAATGTAATTCAGTGGTTCTTAGTTTATTCACAGACTTATGCAGCCATCACCACCACTGATTCAAGCACATTTTCATCACCCCAAAAAGTTCTATGTAATTTTTCATCTCATGTATAGATTTGTGTAACCACCACAAGCAACATCCCAGAGTGTTACATCTCCACAAGCATGTGCTTTGTGAAAACGTCAATATCAAGTCCAACTGTGAGATACAGGAAGATGAGATGGAAAGCGTACATGCTACATGGTGATGTTCAGGATGGAAGCACTCCAGAAGAAAGCCCAGCCACAAGGTCTGTGGCTTGTCCAGGAAACCGCTGTGAAGGTGACAACTGAAAACACCCACAGCCCAGGGAGGGCTGGTGTTGTGAGTGCCTCAAATCAGCATGCCTGTGGGTTGTGTGATTCTCTGAATTGGTGAAGAACTCTAGGAGAGTTCTGAGCTGCACAAAAGACAGTTTCTCTTCTGTGCATATGGCAATCACACTTCTGAAAAATTCAGTAAAGGATTTTAATAAATCCCACAAAGACCAGGTGATGTTTATATGTAAAAGAAAATGAAGATCTGGACTTGGGTAATTCCAGACTTCTAGGACTAGCCAGAGGCCATGGAACTGTCCACATGTGGAGCCTCCCATGCCACACAAGGTGCATTCGCTTCCCTAGCCTGTGCCCATAAGAAGCTAATGGCATCCCTAGACATTGGAAAAACCCAAATGTACCTCTCACATTTCCAAACTACCCCATGGGGTGGGGCAACCACCATGAGAGCCACTGTGCTTGACTCAGATCCTCAAGGACCGTGTGTATAGTCCTGACATGTCATCTGCAGCACGGGGCCAGGCAGGCAGGCATACAGGAGCAAAACATGCATGCCTGTGTAGACAGGTGGGATGGGGGGAAAGGTGGGTGATGGATGGATGGATGGATATTGGATGCAGAGAAGGAAGGAAGCAAGGATGGATGCATGGGTGGGTGGATGGTTGGAGAGAGGGATGGAGAGAAGGAAGGATTCCTGGATGATTACATGGATAGATAAATGGAGAGTGGGATGGATAGATGGGTAGGTGACTGGACAGGATCAATGACTATTAAATAACCTCTGCCTGCAAAACCCTCAGGAGCCTGCTGCCCAGCATTTGTGCTGAGTTCACCATCTCTACCCTTCAGGCACAACAGACCTCTCCACTAAGTAGAATGTGTTGGCAACAAGATGGGTGAAATCTTTGACTGGCTTTCGGAAGAACATTAAGTTGTTTAAGAATCTGAGGTTTTCTTGTAGGCCATTGGTTCTCTGCTGCGGCTGATTTTGCCCCCCAGAGGGCATTTATCAATCCCTAGGAATATTTTTAGTTTTCACAAAGCAGGGGACTGTGAACTGATATCCAGTTGGTAGAGTCCACCCTGAGGATAAGCAGGGATGCTGCTATCCATCTCTCAATGCCAAGGCAGCTTCCACACCAACGAATAATTCACCCACTTGGTTGAAAGCACTGGGATTGAGATACTCTGCTGAAGGTGAGAAGCTATATTATTTCTTAATAGCCACTATAATGTACATTAATTGATCTCTGGAATACTGAAGACTGCCTTGAACAAAATGGATGCTGAAAGATCTCTAGCACATCCAGAAGACAATAGACATGGGAGAGGCAGCTCCAGAGATGAGCTCCATGAGAAGCTTCCTGAGGTGTCTTTAGAGCAGAAGGCATGTTCTGTATGTTGGCTGTATCATTAGTGTGATTATATGTACTCATGTGAAGATACCGTTGTTCTATAAATGCAGCAAAGCTTCTGAGAATAACAGGAGAACTTCTCCTGAGGGTGAGCAATTTAACACACAGAGAATGAGAAGCTTGGATTCACAATGGGGTAATAAATGGAAACTCGCTGCACAAAGAAGAATCGGTGTTTTAATTTGTCAGAAAATTACTAAATGGCTAAAGGGGCTTTGTACCAGAGTTCTCCTTTCAGAGCGTGAATTTCCTTAAAAGGGAGCAAACCTGTGTTTACAGCAACCACCTGAAACAGAGAAAATGGTAAGGACAAAGGACCTGCGTGGGGTTCACACAAGCCACAGTGTTGCTGTCACCACAGGGGCCCTTTTGCAGACAAGGAAAGGACAAGGCCACTGTGGTGGCTGTGGTCCTGCTCCTCCACTCACCTGGAATGTTGCCAACATCTCCAGTCACTTTCTCTGCCCACCTCTACCATGTGTGGAGCAAAGGGGCAGCTTGTTTGAGCCTTCCTCAAATAACTCTGTTAAAAAAGACACTGGGGTAGAGAGAGCCAGAGATGTGAGCAGGTTATAGAGCTACCCTGAGAAATTCAAGTCACAAAGCAGCGGAAATTTGGTGGTGACTGTGCTGTGACAGTGGCAGGGATGATGACGATGGTGTTGATGGTGATGGGGGACTGAGGTGGCAGTGACTGGATGGTGGTGGTGGCAAAGATGGTGACGGTAGTGATGATGGTGGTGCTGATGGTCATCATGGTGATAGTGTGATGGTCCCAACAGTGCTGACACTGGTGGTGGTGTGATGGTCACAGTCATGATGGTGATGGCAGTGCTGACACTGGTGATGCTGTGATGGTCATGGTCATGATGGTGACCCTTGGCTAGCACACAATAAACACTGAATAAATAGTCAGGCACCCACTGTTGACCTCATCACTGGTGCCTCAGCTCCATCCCTAAGGAAGGGAAACCTGCAATCAATGTGAGCAGCTCATCCTGATGGCAGAATGTTGTAGCAGAGAAAGGGTGTTCCATCTCTTTCAGGGATGCAGGTATGCCCAAGTGATCTAAGGGTGAGACCAGCTTCTCTCAGCTGGGCCCTGCAAACCCTGAGGTCTGGCATCATTGGAGAGACTGGGGAGGTTTGGATCCCAGTTTGCCCAACCAAAGTGGGACAAAAGGGGGCCCAGAGCCCCCGGACTCCCCTGCTGCTGGAAGCAGCCTCATCTTACAAGGGTCTGTGTTTAGGGATAAGGGCCCTGGGCCAGGAGGTGGTTTGCTAAGACTGCAAAGGCCAGGCTGCCCTGTCCAGGTGTGCACAGAGGCGTCCCCAGGTGGTGAGGTGGCACCCGCAGGAGGAAACATGTTGAGTGGATGTCCTGGGAGCCCTTGAGGGGCTGCAGAGCTGGCTGGCTGTTCTGCAGAGAGAGGGCTCATGGTGGGAAAGGGGGTCATGTGTGTTGAACTTGGCTTCAGGGTGGCAGCAGGTCTCTTGCGAGCTGAGGGCTTGACGAGGTCATCCCCAGGGGTATCTGGCTCAATGCATGGCCCCACTGTTCTGTGATTGTCGCTGTGAATGATATTATTGTTATTCTTCAGTGGTCCTCTTGCCAATGCAGGCTCTCTGCTTCAGCTCTGTCAGCCCCCTTTATCTGCTCCCATCTAAGCCCCCCCTTCCAGGGCCATCACCAGGGAGAATTTGTGAAAGACCAAGTTCATAACATAGGACTTGGCTGCATTTGTAGAAACACTGATCTAAATTTGAAATTCTAAAATGAATGTTGGAACATCCCCTTTCCCCACTTTTACACAAATTATAAACAGAATATTGGCAATCTAGGAAGCCATTTTTTAAAAAAATGCAAAATCCCTAAGTCTGGAATTTCAGGTGCATCAGCAAGAAAGAGAGGAAGACAGCATTATGCTTTCCCTGCAATTAAAAAGGGTATTAAGACAAGCAAAGCTTCACAGACACTGTCTCTTAATTGTCAGTTGTGCAGGGTTAATGAACTACATTAGTTCACTGAAAAATAACATACTGACTGTCAGAACCTGCCACAGCAGCAGTGAGAAGGAGCCTCCATAGAATATCTTTGTAGGAAATTATAAGTGATTCTGCTTCCACGGGAAGGAGGAGACTGAGGGGCCTGCTCAAAGGGTTCTTTCTGAATGAGTGGGCTCAGTTCAGACTTGCTCCTGAGTCCAGGCACAGGTGCCTGGGAAATGCAATGGGACCCACGTGGGAGCAGGAGGAGCGGTGGCCTGCAGTGGGGCTGAGGGGCGATTACACTTTTCCTGAACTGCTACTCTCTGGAATTGGTGCCTGTCCTCCTGTGTTATTTCCACATTTGTGAGGTTGTTCACTTAACCTGTGCACTGACCTGGAATTGTCCCCGACGGAGGCGCGTGATGTTTGCAGGGGAGTCTCACTGAACAAGCACCATGTCTCTTTACACTTGACTAGCAAGTGATGAGAGGGAGATATTATTCAGCGCTTTGCTCCCGAAAGCACTGGCGTGCCACGTGCAATCCCAGGGCCACGTGAAGCCCGATGGTGAAGTCCATGAAATGTGAAGACGCCCATTAAAGACTGAGTTGACAAAAGGATTGCCACTTTTAATCCCCCCGCTTCAGGTTCCAGCACAGCACTCGTGTACAACTTAAAATTATTACACGGCAGTAAAGCTTCTTGACAAGAAAGTTGTCAAGGATGGGTGTTAGCTGGATTAATGAATAAATCCAAAATTAACCCAGCACTGGAAGCGCTGTGGCTTTGCAAACCTGGAAGATGGAATACATGATAAGAAGAGTATTTGAACCACCATCTCCCAGCCTTGCCAAAATTGTATTACAGGTTAGAACTTTCTGCTGAGGTTCTGCCTTTACTTCACTGGAGTCCTCTTGAAGACGAAGACATCATAAGATCTCCATGATGCAAACCAAATGGGGCTGGCCCTCCCCTGTCTGGGGTGACCTGTGCATTGCAACCTTGATGGGGAAGGAGTAGTCAAAGTAGTTCTGGCTCTTCAGAGGTGTAGAAGAGATTTGTTTATATGCAATTTTTAATATGATTACAATTTATTCTCACCTGGCAAATCAAGGGAGTGTAGTAACCCTAAGGATTCCTGTATCATCTTCTGTGTGTACTGAAAATAAAAACACTTAAAAACTAAGTCATTCCATGGGCTTTCCACCACTCAGCTTGTGCCTTGCTCCTGAGCAGACCTGGGTGCCCAGAGCCTCCCTCGGCCCTCCATGCGCCCAGTGCTCCTCCCTCTCCACCTCGCCTGGGGGGACACTCTGAGCTCATCGGGTCTCCCCCATCTCCCTCCTTCCCTTGGTTTCATCATCCATCCTTATCATTGGCCTGACCTTTTCATAATCCCAGGTCAGAACAGATCTTGTCTTTGCTGGAAATACTTGCATGGCTCTGCCAGAGGGGAGGGAGGTGGACAGTCAGCAACATGGGGTGGGCACCTCGCCAGCCAGAGTCTTCAAGGCGACGAAGCAGAAGGGTAAGGATCAGGGCAGGGGTGGTAAAATGGTGTGGCTGTGTTCTCCCCCAAATCTCACCTAGAATTGTGATGATCCCCACGTGTCAAGCGCAGGGCCAGGTGGAGAAATGGGGGTGGTTTCCACAATGCTGCTCTTGTGGTAGTGAAGACGTCTCATGAAGTCTGATGGTTTTATAAACCGGAGTTTCCCTGAACAAGCTCTCTCTTGCCTGCTGCCATGTAAGACATGCTTTGTTCTTTCTTCACCTTCCTCCATGATTGTGAGGCCTCCCCAGTCATGTGGAACTGTGAGTCCCTTAAACCTCTTTCCTTTATAAATTGCCCAGTCTCAGGTATGTCTTTATTAGCAGCCTTAGAACAGACTAATACAGGTAGGCACCAGGGCAGGACTGGACAGGTGAGGCCCCAAAGTAACAGCAACAAAGGAAGAAAATCCAAGCAGATCTCTACAGAGGAAGAGTGTTCTCAACACCAAAGGACCACAGTTCAACCAAATGTGGTCTCTATAAGATGTCCCAGATATAAAACCAGTGAGACTTTTCACACAAAGATGCCTGGGACTGTAACCCAGCCTTGGGGGTGGACTCAGAGTCCTGGGAATCAGGATCTGTCCACACCATGCATGCTTTAACCACACCGCTGTGCAGGGGACTGGGTCGGGAGTGGCCTCACCAGTGGTTCCCCTACCAGTCAGTCAGGAGTGAAGACAGTGGCTCCAAACATGCACAGATGGGTCCTGGGTGAGGGGCTGAGGGTCTAATGTTGAATTTCATCCTATGTAAGTCACAGCACCAGATCTGTAAAAAAAAAAATTGCACCAGAGCTGTCAAATGGGCCAGAAAGACTTTGTTCAAGGCTATTGCAGCAGGGGAGAGAGACGGAACTCAACTCCACTGAGACAAAAGGTGGGAGGGTTTTTCAGCACTGGCTGAGCTGGCAGGCAGGACAGGAGGATGCTGGAGAAGGCAGTCCCCATGATTAGGCCATCAGGGGATCAGGGAGGTCAGGGGCCAATGGTCAGGAAGAAACCTCTCTAAAGTGTAGTTACACGGAGTGGAACATTGAGGCCTTCTTGGTCACAGGGAAGTGACGAAGGAAGGGGTTGAACTTACACATCTCTGACTATAGCTCCTGGCTAATGGCCCTCTCCTCAGCAGCTTGTGTCCGTAATAATGCAGGCACTGCCCTTAAGCTTATGGTTTAGGTAGAATTAGTGGGGTGAGGGTTTTTCTTCTGTTAAACCAGTTGGTTTGCTATGTATAACTTTCTGGTAAGCTTGGCACATTGGGGCTCTGGCTGGTGTTGGGGAGAAGGTGCTGGGGGCTGGGCAAACCCTGCTGCCACAGATGCAGAGAGGGATACAAAAGGAAGGCCACAGTATTACCTTTAAAGATCCCAGTAAGTTTGTTTCCAGGTATAGTTACTATGGATGTCATCCTACTAACCTGCATTTTGAATCCAGGTTGAATATAAAGAGTGAGTGTTAGAAGTCCGTCTTAGGCTATGATTGGGGATGAGAAGTTAATGCTGTCCCTACGATTCAGTTGAGAAATGACAGTCCAGTGCCCAGCTACAGACCAGAATAGCTTCGATTTTCATGGCCGCTGAAGGCCCTGCCTGATGATGGGCTGAGACATCCTCTTGCTTTTTCACGCGGCACTTGGTCCCTGAGTAGTGACTAATACTAGAGAAGGTTAATTGATTTGGGCAGTTTTGGAAAGATGCTCTCCCTCGATCCTTCGAGCTGAGGTTAGAGCAGCTAGCTGGACTGTGAGGTCTCTGGATCCGGCCTTATTCACAGCCCGGTAACTAACGTCGGTGTCTCTGCTGTTCTCAGGCTGAGGCACACTAGTAGAGCCCAGATCCCCTCCTGAGCAAGAGTGGATGCTCCTGCCAGCATCCACTTGGGGGTGGAGGGACAGGGCTCACCATCCACTGTGGACTTGGAGCTGTTACCAAACTAATTTTCACTGAGAACAAAGAAGCCAGCTTCAAAACTGAGAGCCCAGTGAGAAGAATGGCTCTTTTATCCAGGTCATGCATTTTACATTTTCCCTGTTTAATAAGCTAAAAGTCTGAAAATGCCAAATTTGGATCTTTTATTAAGCAGACCCTAAAAGTGTGCATAGGCCTGCAAAAGTGTGTGCACGTCTTATATGCCTTCACATTTAAAAGATGTGTTTGAACATCCCAGGTGACCGTCCGCAGGGACTTTGATCTGGCATACGGAATGCTGGAAGGGCAACGCATTGTGTATCTTTCTGTCCCTCTGGGAACAAGGAAGGGATATGCCAGAGAGCTTGCTGGAGAGTCGGCATTTTGATGATGTGAGAATAGCTAACCTGCTGCTTTCCAATTTTTACCATAGCATCCAGGAAGAATGGGATTTCTGTTGGAATTATGCATTTAAAAAAAATTTCCAGGGAGGTATGATAATGGAGGAAGAAGAAGTGGGCATTGAACCAGGTATTTTTTTTAACTTCTCCAATTCTCCTCTCTCTTCACACATGTGAAATGTTTACTAGCAAATGTATTCCAATGATAATCAAGCTGTACTTTTATGATCTTAAAAAGATTGTTCTTGGCGTGCTGAGGCTCAGCAGGAGCGATGGGGCCTAGCACCTTTCTGTAAATCGCATGGACATACTGATTTTATGCAGAGATGGCTAAATGCATCTGAAGGGAATTACATCTTGGTGGACATTGGTTCGAACTGTTGTCAGTAATGAAGGTAAATGGCTGTATTTTAATTTTGAATCTTTACCTCCTTGTTTTTGTCAATCCTTGCCAATAATTTTGAACTTGATCTTCATTTGTGGGCAGATTTCACGCTTGCAAACATTACTTTCAGTTTTGACCCCAGGCATTGTTAGAAATCGGAAACCAAAAGAACTGATTCCCAAATCTTGCATAATATTTTGTAGGGTATAAAATTGGACTTTTTCTTGCAGGTGGGGTGGGGATACAGTTTTACTTTCTAGTGTTCTCCATAGGCCAGTTTCCACATGACTCTGCCTGCCATGGGTTCACAAATGAAGAAAGCCTCTTGTTTGGAATGGTCAGGCAATGAGATTAAATTTCCCCTTGGACATTCTTTAATTTTGAGAATGCATCAACATTTAGCTCACCACATGGACTGCATAGCATGTATTCCTGCACATCCAAGGAAGATGTGGATTTCCATTTATTTCTCACTGTGGCTGGAATTTCCCTGGAAATTTTTTTTAATTGTACCGCCACAGCCAGCTGAAAATGGGAAGTTTTCGTGAGGAACTTACAAAGAACCAAGGAGAATCTCTTTTTAGAGACTCTAAAGGCCCAAACATCAGACTGTTTGATTCCAATGTTTTTTAAGCTTCTCTCCAGATGTTTAAGCTTCTCCCCAGATGTTTAAGCTTCTCTCTAGATGTTTAAGCTTCTCTCCAGATGTTTAAGCTCCCAGATGTTTAAGCTTCTCTCCAGATGTTTAAGCTTGTCCCCAGATGTTTAAGCTTCTCCCCAGTTGTTTAAGCTTCTCCCCAGATGTTTAAGCTTCTCTCCAGATGTTTAAGCTTCTCCCCAGATGTTTAAGCTTCTCTCCAGATGTTTAAGCTTCTCCCCAGATGTTTAAGCTTCTCTCCAGATGTTTAAGCTTCTCTCCAATATGCGAGCACATCTGTTTTGTCTGCACTGAGACAGGCAGCTTTGCTACAGTCCTGTTAGAGAATGTTTCCTCTTAACATGCTAAGAAGGAAAAAGTGCTGGACCCCCATTGTAATAAAAGAGTGCATAGCAGGGGCATCACATGACTAAAAGAAGAAATACATAACACATGACTCAGTACAATCCCAAAATTACCATCTGGGACTGATAAACTTGGTTCACACATCAGAGATTGCAGCATCCTCATTATGGGTCTCGTGCATTAGGATTCATTCTTTCCTGGCTGGGCATGGTGGCTCATGCCTGTAATCCTAGCACTTTGGAAGGCCAGGGTGGGTGAATCACTTGAGACCGGGAGTTTAAGACTGCCTGGGTAACATGACAAAACTCTGCCTTTACCAAAAGTACAAAAAAAAAAAAAAAAAAAGCTGGGCATGGTGGCATGCATATGTAGTTCCAGCTACTCAGGAGGCTGAGGTGGGAGGATCACTTGAACCCAGGAGGCAGAGGTTGCAGTGAGCCAAGAAAGCACCACTGTACTCCAGCCTGGGTGACAAAGCAAGACTCTGTCTCAAATAAATAAACAAACAACAAACAATCATTTCTCTCTTGGCATGTAAGCCTGGGGGTAACTTAGTTGGAGGTAACTAAGCTGTAGTTTCTTAACAGCTGCTAAAAGCAATGGTTCATCTAAAATTCCTGTCTTGGCCCTTTTTGTCCCACCAAAGCAGTGGTGTTCTCACTGGTTTTAATATTTGCCATTTCATGTGTGTTCACTGGGAGCCAGGATTTTTAGTAAACCATTGCAAACATTATTTCGGTTAGTTCCCGTAAACTACAGGTGAGGAAGTGGAAATCATTTCTACTTCACAGATAAAGAAGCTGACCTCAGAGTGGGCCTATGGTCACAGACCTCATTAGTACAGATTCTCAAAGTCATCACCTGCTTCCCTAAATCAAGCCTACATCAAATAAATAAATACCAGTGAAGAAGGTCTTCCACATTTCAGTTTACTGCACTGACATTTATCACTCACTACGTACCAGCCTTCCATTTGGGCTGGTTCTTTTTGAGATGTTCTGTAGAAGCATCTGATTCTCAGCACTCTGAATTCTTCCAGGGACTCTGTGGCCATTTCTCTAAAACATGTGTCTTCAGTGTGATTAGAAATAGTACATTCTGGCAGGGCATGGTGGCCCACACCTGTAATCCCAGCACTTAGGGAGGCCAAGGCAGGAAGGATCTCCTTGGGACCAGGGGTTTGAGAAATAATGTGTCCCCTTCCATCCAAGCCCTCTCTGTTTGTGCTGCCATGTCCAAATTCTACATGCCATCGTTACACATATGCTGCTGCCCACAGAGAGCAGGAGACCTTCTTATTCATGCAGAGTCAGTGGCTCTTCATCAGTGATGCTTCCTCCATAGCCATCATCTTTATGGTTTATGTGGAGGTAGACAACTACAAAGTTGGAGGGGACAATCCTGAAGACCACCCTCACTGCTGACACCAATTTCAAGTTCAGGGATTCCCTAAACCACCCTTGGATTCAGTAATTCTCTAGGTGGACTCACAGAGCTCACCGAAAGCTGTTATACTTATGGTGATCGTTTACTACAGGGAAGGGACCCCAGCTGAAATCCACCAAGGGAAGATGTGTCACCGGGTGGTGTCAGAAGGCCACCAGACACGGAGTTTGTTTCCTCTCCTCATGGAATCAAGAAAGTATTATTCTCCCAGCACAGGGTGTGGCAGTGTACATGGAATGTGGCCTGTGAAGGAGGCTCACTAGAGCCTCCACATCCAGCGTCTTTATTTGGGGCCCCATCACGTAGGGGTGATTGATTGCCCATGTGGCTGACCCCAGTCTCAAATCTCCAGCCCTTCTGGTGGCCAACTGATACCATATGACCCAAACCCTCACCCCACATCACACTGTTACTGTCCAGCTGGCCCAAGGTCCCCAGGGAAAGAAATACACTTCCATCAGGAATGACATTCCAGGGGCTTAGAAATGGCCTCTCCGGGGCCAAAGGCAAGAGCCATACCTCTCTTTGGTAAGGTTAAATTCTTTCTTTCTGTTTCTTTGTTTTTTTAAAAAAATTTTTTAATTTTAAAATTTTTCTGGGTACATAGTAGGTATATATATTTTGGGGACATGTGAGATATTTTGATATAGATATGCAGTGTGTAATAATCACAGGGTAAATAAGGCATTACCTCAAGCATTTATCTTTTTCATTCCATACAGTCCAGTTATATTCCTTTAGTTATTTTTAAATATACAATTAAACTATTGTTGACTATAGTCATCCTGCTGTGCTATTACATGGTAGGTCTTACTCATTCTAACTACTTTTTTGTAACCATTAACCATCCCTACTCCCCACCACACCCGGCCAGCCCACACTGCCCTTCTCGTCCATCCTTCTATCGGTAACTGTTCTACTCTCTATCTCCGTGAGTTGAATTGTTTGAAGCTCTCAGAAATAAGTGAGAACATGCAATATTTATCTCTCTGTGCCTGGCTTATTTCACTTAACATAATGATCTCCAGTTCCATCCATCTTATTTCAAATGACAGAATCTCATTCTCTTTGATGGCTGAATAATACTCCATTGTGTATAGGTACCACATTTTCTTTATCCATTCAACTATTGATGGGCATTTAGGTTGCTTCCAAATTTTGACTGTTGTGAATACTGCTACAAGAAAGATGGTAGTGCAGATGTCTCTTTGACATACTGATTTCCTTTCTTGGGGTATATACCCAGCAGTGGGATTGCTGCATCATATGGTAGCTTTATTTTTAGTTTTTCTGAGGAATGCCCAAGCAGTTCTCCACAGTGTCTATACTAGTTTACATTCCCACCAACAGTGTATGAGGGTCCCTTTCTCCACAGCCTTGCCAGCATTTGTTATGGCCTGTCTTTTGGACTTTTGGATACAAGCCATTTTACCTGGGGCAGAATGATACCTCATTGTAGTTCTGATCTGCATTTCTGTGATGAGAAATGATGTTGAGCACCTGTTCATGTATCCGTTTGCCACTTGTATATCTTCCTTTGAGAAATGTTTATTGAGATCTGTTGCCTGTTTAAAAAATCAAATTATTACATTTTTTTCCTGTAGAGTTGTTTGAGCCCTTTATATATCCTGGTTTGTAACCCCTTGTCAGAGGAGTAGTTCCCACACACTTCCTCCCATTCTGTGGGCTGTCTCTTCCCTTGTTGATCGTTTCCTTTGCTGTGCAAAAGCTTTTTAACTTGATGTGATCCTATTTGTCCATTTTCACTTTGGTTACCTGTGCTTGCGGGTATTACTCAAGAAATCTTTGCCCAGTCTAATGTCCTGGAAAGTTTCCCCAACGTTTTCTCTTATTAATTTCATGGTTTGAGGTCTTAGATTTAAGTCTTTAATCTATTTTGATTTGATTTTGTATATGGCAAGAGATAGGGATCTGGTTAATTCCTCTGCATATGGATACCAGTTTTCCTGGCACCACTGACTGAAGAAACAGTCTTTTCCCTGGTGTATGTTCTTAGCATCTTTGTCAAAAATGTGTCCACAGAAGGTATGTGGGTTTGTTTCTAGGTTCTCTATTCTGTTCCGTTGGTCTATGTGTCTGTTTTTATGCCAGTACCATGCTATTTTGGTTACTATAGCTTTGTAGTAAAATTTGAAGTCAGGTAATGTAATTCTTCTAGTTTAGGTCTTTTTGCTCTGGAGAGCTTTAGCTATTCCGGGGTTTTCATGGTTCTATATGCATTTTAGGATTATTTTTTCTGTTTCTGTGAAGAATGTCATTGGTATTCTGATAGGAGTTGCACTGAATCCATAGATCTCTTTGGGTAGATTTCTTTCCATGCTACCCAAAGAAATCTACAGATTCAGTGCAACACTTTAATGATATTTATTCTTCTAATCCAGAGACATGGAACAGCTTTTTTGTGGCCTCTTTTTTCGTCAGTGGCTTATAGCTCTTATTATAGAGCTCTTTTACTTCTTTGGTTAATTCCTAGATGTTTTGTTTTATTGCTACTGTAAATGGAATTACTTTCTTGATTTCTAAGTCAGATCGTTAGCTGTTGAGATATAGAAATGCCACTCATTTTTGCGTGTTGATTTTGTATCCTGCAACTTTACTGAATTTATCAGTTCTAATCATTTTTGCTGGAATCTAGGTTTTTTCAAGTATAAGATCATATCATCTGCAAACAACTATAATTTGACTTCTTCCTTTTCAATTTGGTTGGCCTTTATTTCTTTCTCTTGCCTAATTGCTGTAGCTAGGACTTCTAGTACTGTGTTGAATAAGAGTGGTGAAAGTAGGACTCCTCACTGTGTTCCAGATCATTGAGGAAAGGCTTTCTGGTTTTTTCTCATTCGGTGTGATATTAGCAGTGAGTCTGTTATATATGGCTTTTATTATATTGAGGTATGTTTCTTTTATACCAAGTGTTTTGAGGGTTTTTCTTAATCATGAAGGGATGATGGTTTTTATCAAATGCTTTTTCAACATCAACTGCAATGATCATATGGATTTTGTCCTTCATTCTGTGGATATAATATATCACATTGATTGATTCATGTATGTTGAACCATCCTCGCATCCCTGGGATAAATCCCACTTGATTGTGATGAATGATCTCTTTAATGTGCTGTTGAATTTGGTTTGCTAGTATCTTGTCGAGGATCTTTGCATTAATATTCATCATGGATATTGGTTTTTAGCTTTCTTTTTTTGATGTGTCTTTGTCTGGGTTTGGTATTAGGGTGATACTGGCCTCACACAATGAGTTTAGAAGTACTCCCTTCTTTATTTTTCAGAATATTTTGAGTAGGATTGATTTTAGTTCTTTACATATTTGGTAAAATTGAGCAGTGAAGCCAGTGGGTCCTGGGCTTTTCTTTGCTTGGAGACTTTTAGTATGTCTTTGATTTTATTACTTACTATTGGTCTGTTCAGATTTTCTTCATGGTTAAATATTGGTGGTTTGCATATGTCCAGGAATTTATACCTTTCCTCTGTGTTTTGTGACTTATTGGCATACAGTTGCTCATAGTAACCACTAATGATCGTTTGCATTTCTGTATTATCAGTTGCAATGTATCTTTTTTCATCTCTGATTTTATTTGGGTCTTCTCTCTTTTTTTCTCAGCCTGACTAAAGGTTTGTCAGTTTTGTTTCTCTTTTTTAAAACCCAACTTTCATTTCATTGATCTTTTATATTTATTCAGTTTTATTTATTTTTGCCCTGATCTGTACTATTTCTTTACTTCTACTAATTTTGGGTTTGGTTTGCTCTTGCTTTTCTAGCTCTTTAAGATGCATTGTTAGGTTTATTTGAAGTTTTTCTACTTTGTTGATGTAGGTGCTCATAGCTATAAACTTCCCTCTTAGTACTACTTTTGCTGTATTCCATAGGTTTTGGTATGTTTTATTTCCATTATGATGTTTCAAGAAATTTTTCAATTTCCTTCTTAATTTCTTTATCATCACACTGGTCATTCAGGAGCATAGTGTTTAATTTCCGTGTGTTTGTATCATTTCCAAAATTCTTCTTTTATTGATTTCTAGTTTTCCATTGCAATCAAAGAAGATGCTTGATATTTAAATTTTTTAAATGTTTTAAGACTTGTTTTCATGTTCTTGTTTTATGGTCTATCCTTGAGAATGATTCATGTTCTGAAGAGAAGAATGTGTATTCTGCAGCCATTGGATGATATGTTCTGTAAATATCGATTAGGTCCATTTGGTCTATACTGCAGATTAACTCTGACATTTCTGTGTTTACTTTCTGTCTGGAAGATCTGTCCAATGCTGAAAGTGGGCTGTTGAAGTCTTCAGCTACTATTGTATTGAGGTCTTTCTCTCTCTTTACCTCTGATAATATTTGCTTTTTATATCTGGGTGGTCCCTTGTTGGGTGCATATATATATTTATAACTGTTATAGCCTCTTGCTGAATTGACCCCTTTGTCACCACATAATGACCTCCTTTGACTCTGCTTACAGTTTTTGTCTTGAAATCTATTTTGTCTGATGTAAGTGTAGCTACCCTTGCTCTTTTTTGGTTTCCATTGACATGGAATATCTTTTTCCATTCTTTTTTTATTTTCAGCTTATATTTGTCTTTATAGTGAAGTGTGTTTCTTGTAGGCAGCAGATTATTAGGTCTTGCTTTTTTATCCATTCAGCCATCCTGTGTTTTGATTGGAGAATTTAATCCATTTTCATTCGATGTTATTATCGATAAGTAAAGACTTACTCCTACCACTTTATTATTTGCTTTCTTATTGTTTCACGGTCTTCTTTTCCTTCTTTAGTTTCTTCTTGTCTTCATTTTAGTGAAGGTGATTTCCTCTGCCTCACAGCTTGACTGTCAGAATGAAGTTTGAATAACTTTATAGTTTGGATTTTTGCCACTTCTTGGGAGGCATCATTATTTAGTTTTTTGTGGGTTTTCTGCTAACTACAACATTTGATTATTAATTTTTTCAGCAAATAATACTGCTGAATGTATGTAGAATTTTACACAGGTCTACTTTGTAGTCAAATATGAATCATCTATTCTCATTTTGCTAAAAAAGAGGCTTGACCAGCCCTCCACGAAATTAGATTATATGGCAAAACTTGTTTTTACCTAATGCTCTTTCAATTAAAAACTGTTATATGAAGTTGGTGGGCTATACCCAACCACGTGCTGGGTAGGCTGTTCTCTGGTCGGGCAGGGGAGGGGAGGGGATTGAACCCTGATTCCTAACCTTGGTCAGTGACCATGGTGTAATTTTGTGGTCTATTTCAAGCTACCAACATTACATCATCATCGAATGTGGAGTTGGAAAGAGATGAAAATAGCACATTATAATATTTCTATCACTCAAATACAATAGGTCAAAACAAACTCTTTAGCATAGATAAGAATAAGGTGGTAAAATAATTCTGAAGTGAGAAATTATGAGTATTCTTCACCTTTGTTTTAAGATGATGTATTAATTACAGTTTTCTACAGGTTAGTTTTTAGCAGTGGCTATGTTTAACAACAAGCAGGCAAATGTCTGGATCTTTAACAGCAGGCTCTGGCGAGTCTGCAGGAGCCTGCTGCAGCTCAGCTGGCTACACCCCAACTAAGAAGGCTGAGGAGCCCCTCCGATGGAGAGCTGCATACCATCCTGTTTTATCTCAGCTAGCACATTGTTTTCTCCAACGCTGGGTCTTCCTTTCCAAAATAGCCTGTTTAAGGAGCTCACATTTTAACCAATAGACACACTTTAACCATAAGCAGAAAGTTGAATTTCTGGTTCATTTAGCAGATTACTTATATTCTGGGTTCTATAATCTTGCAATAAGATACACTATGGGGAATAAAGTCCACCATGTCTGTATGATTTTGTTAAAGTGACTTTAATAAGTTCATGAGTGCAGAATGGCATACACACACACACATACACACACACACACACACAAAGACACAAACACACACAACAAAGACATAGACACACAAAGACACAGACACCCAAAGACACTCACAGACACACAGAGACACACACACAGACACTCAGACACTCACATACCCCTTCTCTTTTTACAGCCATGTCAAGATAGAAGGGTGACTTTGGTGATCAGCTGTGGATGAATAGCCACATATAAGTCGTGTTTCCTTGCCTATTTCACTGTATACTAGTTAATATATTTATGGTGCTTCTCCCTTGATTCTGCTATAAGAAAACCATCATGAGATCACAGACAACTCTGTTTGCTCTAAAGATCTAGGCTGTTCTGCTGACAGCCACGGAGGATGAGTTTAAACTTCCTCCACTCTCTGGATCTTAGAAAACATCCACTTGATGAGATATTCTTTTGTCATGGAATAGTATATTACTGTTGGTGTTCTTTGATACAAAAGAAATGTGGTACCTTCAGGGTAGTAAATATCATTGATTCACATGGGCTAGAAGAGATGCTGTAATATTTTTCAGATTATTAAGAAGGCTCTACTTAACTCTGGGATAGAAACAGGTGATTTTTTAAATCATTGTGCCGTGGGTGACTTGAGTTAAGCAACCAGACCCTTTCTTTAAAACATAATTATAATTGCTTTTGACATTCTTTTTTAAAAAACAAAAAATCATTTTTTCTCCTTTCTCTATTTTCGATACTGCCAAGGGCGTTTTTATATGTTCTATTAGGAAAATCCCTGCTGTGGCAGATGCTGGCAGGAAATACTCTAGAGCTGCCTGGTGTTTCTGCCTTGGATGAGATTTTATAGCATTATTGAGCATTTCAGAACATTATAGCAGAAGTGCAGGCTGCAGAGTTTGGTTGTAAACTTAAGGTTTTCATTGCCATTTTAGAAACCTGCTTCCTAATATAATTTACTTTCAGTATCTGAAAATATTTAAAGACCCAAAGCAGATAAAACAAAAGCAGTATCTTTCTATTCAGTTTTGATTTGTGATGCCTTTTGATTTTAGCTATCCCCACATAATTAATAATGTGCTTTATTTGAGAATCCTGCATTATATAAACTAGCTATGAAATTCACTGTACAAGCGGGGATGTGTGTTACACATTTTTCCTATAATTACTTTGAGCACAGTGCCAAAAAGCACTAAACAAAATATGGTATGTCTGTTGACCTTGTATCTGGAGAATAAAATCAGCCCAACCACAGGGATGGAATAAGTACCCCTCTACCAGCCCCAGCCCCGTCCAGTTCAGTTTCCTTCAAATGCCCAAACATGAAATTCTGTTCCACCAAAAGTGACACTAGCTAGAAATGGGAGTGTTCTGAACTGCAGTCTTCACTGACCCTGCCTCCAGCACTTCTCCCCCATGGAATTTACTTCCCAGCCTCTCTCTCCCTGCACTCCCTCCCTCCCTCTCTCCCTCCCTCTCTCTGTCTCCCTGCCCCTCTCTCCCCCCCT
>PVKP010004315.1:0-48974 GCA_004027715.1 Plecturocebus donacophilus | reverse complement strand
TCTTTCCCCTGCCCCACAACTGTGGACTCTGAGACATAGGATCTGAGCTTTATGGCTTAAGGGAAACTTTATTCCTGTCTTCATGGCAATCTAAAAATGCTCATGCAATTGCTGTTTGATCACGAACTACAAATGAACACCACTTGTGAGATAAATTCAGTGTGTTCTTATACTAATTCTGAAAGAAATCTTTCTTGGACGGTATGGTTTCACATCTGCTGGTGAGCGTTGCAGCCAAAGGCAGAATTCCAGCAAATGCTGGAATTAGCCTCAGAAATGTCACAAGTTCTAGGCCAGAGTGAGCCTCTAGAACGCCAGAAGGGATCTGCACGTTGTCACCACTAGACCAGTCCCATTGGAGGTACAGGAATTAGTGACATAAGCCATCTAACCCTCGAGCTTAATTCGGGTTAATGAGGACACACGATGGTTCTTCTTTGTTGAAATGCTAATCATAGTGAAAAATCAACCACACCATTTCCATATTCAACTTCACACTGATTCAAGTTTTAATATTTCATTGGAGTTTCCTTGAGTTCTTACTCCACAAATATTTTGGTCATTTCAGTCCCGCATTAAGCTCTGAACTAAGCCCTGGAAAGTGAGAGGAGGCATGAGCCGTGGTTCCTGTCCTTGTGAGATGGAAGTCAAAGCCAATGTTGGCAGGACGTTTCCTGCCTGCCAGACTGATCTAGAAGTGTGTGTGTGTGTGTGTGTGTGTGTGTGTGTGTGTGTGTGTGTGTGTGTGTGTGTGTGTTCTGAACATATGTGTGTATATTTCTAAACATAGACACAACACATAACACACGTATATCCATATGGATCCATTTAATCCTCACAACAGTGCTATGGGGAGGGTCTACCTCCACGTTACAGCTCAGGAAATGGGGGCTAGAGAGAGCTAGGAAGTCCGCAGTGAGGCACAGGTGGAGAGCAGGAGCATCAGCCCACCCACCTGGCTTCAGAGCTTCTGGCACCCCCTCCAGGCCTTCTGTGGAGCTGAAGAGCTCTACAATTCAGCGTGAGGGCTGGGTGAGGCCAGCCAGTGATTTTCACACTATTGTTTATCGCTGTAAACTTTTCTCAGCTAAAACAATGTTACTAAATATGGTTGAAGAGACACGGTTGGGGGCAGGATGTCTGCGCATGGATTCCAGGAATACTGGCACGGCTGCCCCATGGTCTGTCTGGCCACTGTGATGGGATGGGTCCATGCCCAGTCAGGAAGGCAGGATCCCACCAGGTTATAGAAGGAGCTGAATGCAGGAATCTGGGTTCAGATGTTAGAAGACCAGAGAGGCCCTGGGAGAGACAGGGAGGCCAGCCAGACGCAACAAAGGCAGGCAGGGGCTTCCACTGTCAGCTCGAGGGACAGAGCCAGGGGCCAGGAAGGACATGAGGACACTGCAGGTATGCACCCCGAGGCCAGGAGCGGGGGAGAGACGCCGGGTCCCAGCCTCCCCAGGCCTCTTCCCTCCAGCGGAACCCTGTGGGCAGGAAGCCCGCACAGTGTGCCTGGAGGGCCAGCTTCTTGCACCACGGTCCAGGGCAGGAGGGGCAGGAGGGGTCCTGTGGCCAGTGGGCAAATGCCTTGCAAGGGGGCAGCGAGAAGCTGCAGCCAGATTTCATTATGACGGTGGAGACATGGGCTGGGCCCCAGGGGGTTAGGCGTGGAAACAGATAACTGGGATGATGATCAGGAACGTAGCTGGGCCAAAGACGGGTATCGTCCAGATGGCAGACCTGTGCCCGCGTGCAGGGAGCGGAGGACCCAGCAGAAATGAAGCCTCATCATGGGCAACTGCAGGCATGCATGCCAGTTCAGGCCAGGATGCAAAGACAGAAGAGACGAGGGCTGTGCTTCCCATGGAACGTGGAAGAAGGTCCACACAGGCCATGAGTGCGCAGGCGTAGAGGCCGACCAAGTATGAAGACTGCCCCTCCTGGCTCAGCGAGAGCCCCTCCCTGAGCTTCCCTGGACCTGCACTGCCCAGTCCGAGCCTCGCCACTTGTAGCCATTCAGATTTCAGTAGCTACAATTTAATACCATGAAACAGTTACTTTCGGTCACATCACTTACATTTGAGTGCCCAATACCCACATGGCTAGTGGCTACCTTCCTGGGTTGGGTGGACATGCACCATCCCCATGGTTGCAGGAGGTCCACGGGCAGTGCTGTAGGAGCCTGCGTCCTCCTGGCCTCCCTCACCAGGCTTGGTGTGATGTAGGGTGCGGGACCACATTTGGATGATAGGCACATTCCACGCCCTTCAGTTGGGAAGAAGGTTCTAATCTAACAGTGAGGTTTCAAGTTCAGCCACACTGAGCCCCGCCTGGCCTTGTAAGATGGTAGACATCTGGGGTGAGATTTAGGAGAGAGGCGTCTGTGTGCTGGCATGGCCCTGCCATCCCGCCTTCCCTGGCCTCAGTCGGCTCCCAGCAGGTGCCTTCTGCATCCTGCGGTTGACACACAGCGAACCTGCTTATCAGAGCCATGGTCCTCCCGCAGGAGCCCGTTCTGGGGGTGGACTTCCCTCCTTCCAGCCCACTGCTCATAAAGGAGATGATATGTCTTTCCCCTGAGGGAGAATGACCTTCTCTTGGAACAATTCCTGACCCCGTTGCTGGGTGAATGCTCTAAAAGTTTGTGTTCTCAAGCAGAACCTTCTCATTCTGTAGAGGGTTTCACCGGCGGAGAAATCATTCCTCTCTCTGTCTTGCACACACACACACAGAACTTTTGTTGTGGAAAATAAGACACCAACAGAGATTACGAGATGTAAATAGAACTTCTGTAAGATGGGGTCCAAAGCTATCTAATGGCAGGGATCAGAGCTGCTCAGAGTCCAAAAATATGCCTCTAAATGGGGAACTGTGGAAATTCCACCCCACACGGCAAAGACAAGACTCCCCCAAAGGGCCTTGGGTTGCAGACGCCACCTGCCCTACTGGCCCGTGAGCATGGGCGTACAGCAGAGTCAGAAGAGAGGATGAGGAGGTGTCATGTCTGCCAGAACAACCGGGGGGGCTGGGCAGCGCCAGGAGCCCATCTCTAGCAGCAGTGGGTGCATATCCTCGTAACCGGGGAGCACCTGGCTTGGGGACAGTGCTGAGCATATGTAGGCTGGATGTTCAGCCAGTCAGGGCCAACTCTGCTTGTCATCCAGCAGAGAATAACACGTGTGAGTCCAGTGACGCACACCTGTGCGTGGTACTCTTGTCCACCGCGACATCAATGTGCCTCCATGTGTAGATTAACTTCTCGGCCGTTTACAGGTACCCGACGAGCATTGGGCACCGTGTCTTGATCTGGTTCTAGAAAGGGAATATGCGTTGCAGTCCTGCAGGTGTACCAAGGAGTCAAAGCCCAGCTGTAGCAGATGTGACAGCAAGAGATCACTGTGATGTGGACAATGCAGAAGAGCAACCGACTATGTTCCATTCACCGTTTTTCTAGAAATAAAAGTTTAAAATCAGCCTTTTGTATTCAGCGTTTCTGGTGCTGGTCATTCATTAGTGTAGGCTCCTCTGGTGGTGCCTTAAACATCCTTCTAATAGCTTTTATATGTTAAAGTCTTTATTTTGCCATTTTTGAAGGTTTTTTGTTTGTTTGTTTTTTGTTTTTTTGCTGGATCTAGAATTTTAGGCTGAAGGGGTGTTTGTGTGTTTTCTTTCAGTGCTTTAAAAACATGGTCACACAGTCTTCTGGCTTGCGTCGTTTCTGAGAAGAAATCTGTTGTGGCCCTCATCTTTGCTCCTCTGTATGCAATGTGCGTTCTCTCCTTCTGGCTGTGTTTAAGATTTCCTCTTGATCACCAGTTTTAGACAACTTGATTATGAGTGGCCTTGGTCTAGTTTTCTTTATGTTGTATTTGGTTCTTTGGGGTTTGCTGAGCTTCTTGGATCTTTGGATCTATGGTTCTCACCAAGCCGGGAAAATTGTGGTCTTTATTTCTTCCACAGCTTTTGTTCTTCTGCCCCCACCTCCTTTGGGGACCCTAATGCCTGCATATCCAGCTGCTCAGAGTCGCCCCTAGCTCATGGAGTCCGGCTGTTTCTGTTTTTGATAATCACATTTCAGCTGTTTCATTTTAGACACTGTATATCTTCAAGTTCATTTTATCTTCTGCAGTGTCCCATCTGCTATGCATCACATTCCGTATATTTCTCATTTGAGACTTTATAGCTTTCACGGATAGAGGTTTGATTTGGGACATCTTTTGTGTCTTGATCTGTTGATGCTTTCTTCTGCACTCCTCAAAAACATGGAATGTAGGAATGGCAACTTTGTAATGCTCTTGGCTAGTTCTGTCATACTGATACATTTTATCGATTGTTTTTTATTCTCGTCACAGTCCTGTTTTCCTGCTTAGTTGTAGGCCTGGTATTTCTTCATCAGAAGCCAGACGCTGTGAATTGACTGTGGTGGCATGGGCGCTTTGGTTGCCTAGAAATATTCTTGCTCTTGCTCTGGGAGCAGTTATGTTCCCTGGAAACAGCGATGCTTTGGGATCTTGTCCATTAGCTTCACTGGGCAGGTCTGGAGCAGTAGGTGGCCCAGGACTAAGTTTGCCTGACTACTATGGAAGTGAGTTGTTTCAGAGTCATCTACTCAATGGCCCACGAGTTATGAAGCAGGCGGTGGGGGCATACACTACTTTCAGCCCTGTGTGAGCTCCGAGTATCGTTCCCTCTAATTCTCTCAGGAGGTTCTTTCCACACAGGACCATCAGAATCTCGTTAGACACTATAGGAGAACTTCTGCAGAGCTCTGAAGTGCTCTCTCTGCAGCTCTGTGGTTCCTTCTCTCTCTCCTCTCTGTCTCCTTCTTTCATATCCTGCCTTATGATCTCTAGAAACCCATCCCACCAGGCTCCCAATTCATCTCTTCCACCCTAGGAAGACCCCAGGCTTCCCCTCTCAAAGTGACCTGGAAACTCCCCAAGCAGAAGCCAGGGCAGCTGTGGGGCCCCCTGGCTGTGTCCTCTCCTTCTGGGGCTGCTGTGGGCCCCCTGGCTGTGTCCTCTCCTTCTGGGGCTGCTGTGGGCCCCCTGGCTGTGTCCTCTCCTTCACGGGCCACTGCCCTGTGCTGCCTGGAGCCGCTGCCTTGGCACCACTCTCTGTATACTTTGGGTTTCCAGTTGCTCCAAGGTGGGTGGTGGATAACACAGTTTCTGCCAGCTGTCTCCGGAGAAGCCTACTTTCCCTCTTCGTCCAGGTCTTATCAAGGTGCCTGATGAGTCGTGTTCCCCAAGGAACCCATGCAGAACTGGACCCTGCAGGATCCAGGCCCGCCCTTCCCAGTGGCAGGGAGTCCCCATCCTGACCAGGGCTTGGTGGCTGGCCGCCTGCAGACTGACACAGGGGAAGGGGGTGTGGGGAGGATGGGGCTGAGCAAGGGCAGGTGGGCATCTCCTCGAGAGCACTGTGTGGGCATCCAGGTTGTACCCTGGGAAGGCGTTGGGATGATCGAGTCCCGTGGCCTGCTGTTGCATTATCACCCCACCAAAAGAGGCCACGGGACTAGAATTGTGATCCAGTTTCCACACCTGCTGGTTGTCTGAAGTTAAGAAGTTTCTGCCCCCTGTGTCAGGGAGGGGAGCATCACACACTGAGGTCTGTTGGGGGGAATGAGGGGAGGGACAGTGGGGGGTGGGGAGTTGGGGAGGGATAACATGGGGAGAAATGCCAGATATAGGTGATGGGGAGGAAGGCAGCAAACCACATTGCCATGTATGTACCTATGCAACAATCTCATGTTCTTCACATGTACCCCAAAACCTAAAATGCAATTTAAAAAAATATAGATATATATAAAAGAAGTTCCTGCCCCTTCTCCAAATTGCTGTTTGTTGGGCTGTGCATTTGGGCTACTCCTCCATGCACTGCCCACACGTGGATTTGTGCAACCAAGATAATACAACTTGGATTCTACTGTTTATCAAGTGTGTCCACAGTGACGATGCCACTTGGTCCTCAGACGGCATCCGTGAGAGGTGTCTTCAGTCACCCTCTTTTCTGTTCCGTAGACTGAAGCATGCCCGGTTGAGAACTTGGCTGAAGCTCTCGCTCTAGGCAGTGGCCATCCTTGGTCTAGAACTCAAGTCTCCCAGTGACAAATCCTCTTTCCTTTTCTCTACACGGCTTGTTCTCAACTGCAGTTTTGTCCTCCAGGGAACATCTGGCAGGGTCTGGAGACATTTTGTTGCCACAGCTGGGGCATGGGGAAGGGGATGCTTTTGGAATTGAGGGTAGAGGCCAGGAATGCTGCTAAGCATCCTGCAATGCCCAGGGCAACCCCACAACAGCAGAATTTTCCAGTCCCACATGTCGAGGAACAGAGTTGCAGATGGGAACCCCTGGTCTGCGCTTGTCTGAGAAAATACTTGGGGGGCCATGCAGGGCCATTGCAGATAAAATCTTAGTACAGGGCACAGTTGTGCCGTTGCCGCTGCAGGCCAGGCTTGTTTTCTGTGGTCAAGTCTAAAGGGGGATGCATCTCTTTAAATCCCTTATGTCACCTGTGCAACCATATAGTTGAATTTACCACCATGTTCTTCTCAGCCATTTCTTCTAGATACATACAGTAAACATTTCTTTAGAGGGTGTGCAAGCTTTGAGGAAGCAAAAAATTCTATCATTTCACAGAGCGCAGACGCCTTTCTGGAGCACAAGTCTGAGCTAAAATGCGCTGACTGCAAGCACACGCACGGTGTGAACACTAACAGGGTTAAAAATGCAATCATGATTGAACGATGTCATGTTTGTCTCTTATTCTGTTTGTGCATTTCTATGTATATAAGAGAATATTATTTTCTTTCCAGAAACAAACTGCCTCAGCAAATGGTTTTCGAACATAGTAAAATGCTCATACATTTTTACTTATAAAATGATCCCCCATGGCCTGTTTTTCAGCTTCGTACATATCTATGACTGTGTGTGTACATATCTGTGACTGTGTATGTACGTATCTGTGACATATCTGTGACTGTGTATGTACATATCTGTGACCGTGTACATACGTACCTGTGACTGTGTGTGTACGTACCTGTGACCATGTACATACATATCTGTGGCTGTGTGCGTACGTATCTGTGACTGTGTGTACGAATCTGTGACTGTGTGTGTACGTACCTGTGACTGTGTGTGTACGTATCTGTGACTGTGTATGTACGTATCTGTGACTGTGTGTGTACGTATCTTTGACTGTACGTACCTGTGACTGTGTGTGTATGTACCTGTGACCGTGTACGTACGTATCTGTGGCTGTGTACATATGTATCTGTGGCTGTGTGCGTACATATTTGTGGCTGTGTGCATACGTACCTGTGGCTGTGTGCATACGGATCTGTGACTGTGTGTATACATATCTGTGACTATGTGTGTAAGAATCTGTGACTGTGTGTGTACGTATCTGTGACTGTGTGTGTACGTATCTGTGACTGTGTGTGTAAGAATCTGTGACTGTGTGTATATGTATCTGTGGCTGTGTGCGTACATATCTGTGACTGTGTGCGTACATATCTGTGGCTGTGTACGTACGTACCTGTGACTGTGTGTGTACGTATCTGTGACTGTGCATGTACATATCTGTGACTGTACGTATCTGTGACTGTGTGTGTACGTACCTGTGACTGTGTGTGTACGTATCTGTGACTGTGTGTGTAAGAATCTCTGACTGTGTGTGTACGTATCTATGACTGTGTGTGTACATATCTGTGACTGTACGTACCTGTGACTGTGTGTGTACGTACCTGTGACTTTATGCCTCATCTCTGGTGGTTTTGCTTCCCTTTCCCTCCCACTCCCAAGGTTCAGCTAGCTGATCCCGCGCAAAAGATCTACAGCTTCATTTTTCGGCAGAATGGGCCCTGTTGCTGCGGAGAACTGAGACCTCAGAATTCCGCTTTGCTCTGGGCCCCCTGCTCTCACGTATTACCCAAGTTGCTGAAATTCTCTGCTTGCCACATTTTCTGCAAAACACAGATTAATGGAGGCGTGGTTCCGTCAGGCCTGGAAGAAGCCAGGCGCTGTCAGAGCTCTTGCGGCGGAGGGAGGGACCCTGGAAATGGATTCCTACAGATGTTGCTCAGGGCATTTGTGTGTGTGTCCCCCTGGATCACGTTTCTTTTATGCATAAGGAAATTCTTATGAAAATAATTGGTCTGTGTTAACTGCGCAGGTCTTTCTGGCATGCACTGCCCGCAATCAGAGTGGCTTCGTTTATTGCGTGCAGGTGCCAGGAAGGAGGAGGCAGCTGTTTTCTCTCTTGTGGCCGCACCAAGTTCTGTTAAACTGGAGCCGAGGCCTGCACGCACCTGTGCACCGGCTTGGCCCTCTTTTACTGTGGATAGAGCCTGATACCAAATCCTCTTGGTGGTAGGTTTCCTGGCTGGGACTGGCCTTGGCCCTTCCTCTCCTACCCCCGTTCTCCCACACCATTTCTGCAGGCAGGGCTGGATTTTACTCAGCTGACTCACTCCTGCACCCATGTGGTTGGATGCTCCTGGAGCAGTCATATGACCCAGAACCAGCTCATCGGTGTGCTGTGTCCCCCGGCCCAGCTGTCTGTAGAGATGGGCAGTGACCCACGTCGTTGATGGAATGACACTAAGCAATGACAGCCTCTGATGGGGCACCTGCACATGCCAGCCCTGGTCCTCCGCTGCACTCACGTTAACTGAGTGAATCCACACCACCACCCTGTGTGTGGTACCTCATGCTGTCAGCATCCCCATTTTACAGACCAGGAAGCCGAGGCACAGGGCTCAGCACGTTTACACAGCTGGAAGATGGTAGAGCCAGGATTTGACACCAGTGGGCCAGCCCCTAGATCTGCTGCTCTTAACTACCATGCTGTGCTGTGTCAGGATGGTCTGAAACCTTCAGTTCTGCTGCTGCTAAAACTTTTCAGAGAGAAGCTTTCTTTCGTCTGAAGCTGCTGAGCCCAGAGCTGTGGGGGTCCAGGAAGGTAGGGCGATGAGTGGGATGAAAGAATGCTTAAGCTCCCCTTGAGAGGACACAGACTGGTTTGGCACCTGGATCCGGCTGTACGTGAAAGAGGAGAATCCCAGACATAGCTCTCCTCCTTCAACAGTTCAGGGTGGCCCAGTTGGATCTGTGTTTGTGGATTTTCTACCAAACTTTTGTGTTCTAACCTAATAACCCAAGCTCAAAACCGTGGGAGTCATCAGTGTCTCCCTTGAGTTCAGTCTTGTGTTGATTGCTTGACGAGATGGTCACAGTGACAAGAATTCATCCCATCTCTGCGCACACACCTTGAGCATGAAATTGCTCTTCCCCTTCTCAGGGATGGGGTTGGCCATGGACTTTCTTTGGCTGGTGGGATGTTAAGAAACATACTGTGAGCCATGGCCTGGACGTGCCCTCGCACTGGAGTGGCCCTCTTTCACTGTGGTTGGAGCCTGAGACCAGGATGTGAAGGAAGCTGGTGGAGAGGAGAGCCAGAACCCTCCGCTGCCCACATCACACACACACAAATAGCCTAAGACCTAGTGGATCCACACCCTGGAGAAACCGTATGACTGACGCCTTCCCAGGTGACCCCAGGCAAGACTTGCAGAAGAACCATGCAGCTGAGCTCTGTCAAAATTGCTGACCCACAGATTTATGAATTTTTGAGGGAAGGGGGTGGTTACGCAGCCAAAGCTTGTGAAAAGCCTGTACTGTAGTTTTTTCTTAAGCACGTTTTCTTCCCCTTTGGCTCCTGTCCCATCTTTCTGATATATTCATTTCCTCATGGTTGGCCACTTTCAGATGCGTCCCTCCTCTGCCCCGTCCTCACTCCAGGCACTGCTCTTGGCGTTTTCTCCTTGAGCACGGTGAGTCAAGCAGGCATTGATCAGATCTTCAGTCAGTTCCTCTGTACTGCAAATATGAAGACACTGCGGATGCATCTTCCTAAAGCCTAGCCTTTGTCAATCCCTACCCTGTTGACCAGGCTTCTGCAGACCCTCCTGACCCTTAGGAAGCAGCGTCACCTGCCTAGACCATATTTGTAGTCCCAACACCCACACTTACCACATAGTATTTCCCCACCAGCACCTTCCCCCAGAACAAAAATTGCCACCTTGCCATGTACATCTCCACATTTTATTCTTTCGCCCTCTCTTTCATCCCCTTCCTGAAATGCAAACGTGCACTCTTGTCTTTTCTGAACTTCTGCCTGCCCGACTCCCACTTTCTCCCTGTAGCCTCTGCAGACAACCTGATTGGGCATTTTTGCTCCTCTGGCCTCTCATAGCTGCAGCTTCCTCACAGGGCAGGAGCTCCGTCGCCATGTCTTAGTCTGCCTGGCTCTTCATTGGGCCCATGTGTCTTCTGCTGACTTGCCACCTCGGACGCTTCACAGCCTTGCTTGGCTTTGGTTTCCTCTATTGCCACAGCCGGGTGAAGAGCCGCCCCGCAGCCAGCGCCAGCCTCACACAGTCGGTTGGGAAGAACATGGACCACTGTGCTTTGGGTGGTTCACATTTGCTGGGTGTGCAAGGCCTCGTGGGCACCTTGGGGAGAAGGCATCTGCATGCTCACCAGATCCCTAAGACCAGCCAGTGGACGAAGAGCTGTCATGAATGTTCACAGCTGAACAGAGAGGGCTCAGGGGCCCAGCAACCTGGCTGGGATTTGAACTCACATCACCGCAGTGTTGAGCCACCTTGTCTATGACCCCACAGCCCTCCTCATGCTTAGCTACAATGACGGGGGACAAGCCATGTTTCCATCTCATCTATTTGCAAAGCAGATGCAATAAGATCAGAGGACAGAGGAGCCAGTGTTTTCTCGTGGGGCTAAGAAGAAAACACTGTTGGGGTGTACCTATGAATTTCATATGAAAGCATTAATATGGTCACCGGCTGTCTGGTAAGAAATAGGAATTCCATCCCTTTCCAACAGCAACTTCATTTCGTGAAATGAATTGGCATGCTGTGCTTCATTTGGATGATTTTGGCAAAGGAGTTGGGTTCTTCAAAATTGAAGTCAGTGCCCCTGTTCCACTGCGAGATGTGCTTGGCAGCCGTGAGCTTCCAAAGATCTCCCCGATAGAGAATTGTATTCCATTTACTTTCTAATATAATTATAGGGTGACAGGGAGACTGCCCAACTTTTTGTTACTCCACTCTCCAGCGCTTGGCTGGATTCGGGGTGGCTATTGTGAATGGCAGCACCGCACTCTCTCCAAGAACACTGGCTATTGTGAAAGCCTCCCCACGGAGGAGGATGCATGTGGCACACCAGGCTTCTCTCTCCTCTGGATCCAAGCATGCACAGAGCCCATCCACTCTGCCAGGGCTGTGCTGGGTCCTAGAGATGCACAGCTGAAGAAGGTCCAGCCCAGGCTCTGAGGGCAACCCCAGCCCCCGAGAGAGCTCCATGGTGCTCTGCCAGACGAGACCCAGGTGTGAGCCCCCAGGGATGGCAGGGTGCTGGTGGGGAGGGTCACTGCCAGAGGAGGCCCAGGTATGAGGCCACAGGGATGGCAGGGTGCTGGTGGGGAAGGTCACTGCCAGACGAGGCCCAGGTGTGAGCCCCCAGGGATGGCAGGGTGCTCGTGGGGAGGGTCATGCATTGGCCTCTTCTGCAGCCTCAGTGAAGCTGGTTCTCCATGGTGATGGAGGATTCTCCTGACTCTTGAGAAGCCTTTGTCAAGCCCTACCCTGTTGGCTGGGCTTCCAAATACCTTCCTGACCCCTAGGAAGCAGCGTCACCTGCCTAGACCATATTTGAGGTCCCATCACCCTCATTTACCACATAATATTTCCCCACCAGCACCTCCCCTCAGATCAAAAAATGCCACCATGCCATGTACATTCCCACACTTTATTCTTTTGCCCTCTCTTTCATCCCCTTCCTGAAATGCAAACATGCATTTGCTTAGCGCCTCCAAGCTTAGGGGCTGCAGCATGTAGGCCAGTGCCCAGCCCATGGGTGGGGGCTGTGTGGGTAGGACAGGAGCTGTGCATGACCGGTGACATTCACACATGGACATCACAGTCCCAGGACAGGTCCTGTGTCCCCATGGGGCCCTAGGCTTGTTCCTCTCACAGTCCGGGAGCAGGGCGACTGCAGGGTAAACCGGCCCTGGCCAGGCAGCACTGCCCAGGTGCTAGTGGTGGGCTAGACAGCTGTCTGTGCTGCGGGGCCCCGGGCTCTCAGCACCTGCCCTGTACAGGTTTCGTCGACATCCAGCTCCTTGGAGCAGCGCTGAATAGCTTCACTGGCTCTTCTACACTCCATGTTCCTCTGATCCTCCCTTGATGAGAGACTCCCAATGCGTGCACCCACTAATCACACTGCTCCCGTGAGTCCAGGCTAACAATCTGATGAGTACGTCAACACCAAATTACTTTTGCTGGATTGGAGTGCCAGAATGCCAGGCTCTGCCATCTAACCAATGTCAGGGAAGTGGGCAGCATTGGCCCAGGCGGTGGGCAGTGCTTTCTCTAAACTTCCAGGATATCGTGAGCCCCAAAATTCATAAAACACACAAAAGAAACTCAGCTGAAGACAGAACGTCCCATTCTGCTGTGTTCCTTGTTTCATCCTTCCACTCCATGCTGTGAGCAAAATACACCCCGAAACATGTACAGTCATACAAACAGACCTGTGTGCACACAGCCCTGAGGTCCAGCATCAGGCTTAGGGACTGGAGCATGACGGGCCAGTGCCTGGCCCATGGGTGGGGGCTGTGCGGGCAGGGCAGGAGCTGTGCGTGACCTGTGACATTCACACATGGACATAACGGTCCCAGGACGGGTCCTCTGTCCCTGTGGGGCACTACCCTTGTTCCTCTCACAGTCTGGGAGGTGTCATCCAATCGAGGCTGCAGGAGGACAAGCCTGGATGTGACTCTGAACACCCGCAGTTCAGTAAAGCCACTGTCCAGCATGTGCTGTCCTTAGCACTTGAACCATCATTGGAAATAAACTACTTGTGTGGTGCCACCTTGCTTAATAATCCACTTTCTAAGAGAAATTTTAGGCCAGGCACGATGGCTCACGCCTCTAATCCCAGAGCTTTGGAAGGCTGAGGTGGGAGGATCACTTGGGCCCAGGAGTTCAAGGTTACGATGAACTATGATTGTATCACTGTACTGCATCCTGGGTGACAGAATGAGACTCTCTCTAAAAATGATAAAATACTAATGAGACACAAGTTGCACTTCCCCAGCTATGGCAGATGCTTTCAGGGAGGGACTGTTTCATTCTTGTGTGTACCCAGTGGTGCCTGGCAGAGGGAGGGCCCGGGAGGTGCTTGGTCCACCCCCTCTGCTGTCACCTGGTACCTCTGGGCCTGCTGTGGGCAGGGACAGGATCTCTGCCCTCGTCAAGATGACAGTCAGGAGGAGGAGCGCCAAGGAATAACTTCATAAGCCATTGTACAGACCAACTGGGAAATGCCTCAGGAGAGCACAGCTGGTGCATATGTGTAATATATATATATAACTTTATTTCCTAGAACAGTTTTAGCTGCACAGCAAAATTGAGTAGAAGGTACAGAGATTTTCCATCTACCCCTACCCTCGATGCATGCACTCCCTCTGCCACTGTCAGAATCCGCAGAGTGGTGCACAGGTTATAGTCGATGAACCTACACTGACACATCATCACCCAGCGTTCAGACTTTACATTGGGTTTATGCTTGGTACACTCCGTAATTCTGGCAAATACATAATGACATGTATCCAACACGTACCCACAGTTATAGAATCACACAGAGTATTTTCGCCGCCTAAAAATCCTCTGCTCTGCTCCTCCCTTTTTCCCCACTACCTGCTGGCAATTGCTAATCTTTTCACTGTCTCCATAGTTTCGCCTTTTCCAGAATGCCATGTAGTTGGAATCATGCAGTATGCAGCCTTTCAGACAGGCTCCTTTCACTTAGGGATATGCACTTAAGTCTCCTCCATGCTTTTCATAGCTTGATGGCTTGTTGTTGTTTCTTTTTTTTGAAATGGAGTTTCACTCTTTGCCGCCCAGGCTGGAGTGCAATGGCACGAGCTTGCCTCACTGCAACCTCCGCGTCCTGAGTTCAAGTGATTGTTCCGCCTCAGCCTCCCAAGTAGTTGTGACTACAGGTGCACACCACCATGGCCGGATAATTTTTGTATTTTTAGTAGAGACCAGGTCTTTACCATGTTGGCCAGGCTGGTCTCGAACTCCTGACCTCAGGTGATCTCACCAGCTTGACCTCCCACATTGCAGGGATTACAGGCACGAGTCGGTGGTTCATTTCTTTTTAGCACTGAGCACTATTCCAATGTCTGGATGTGCCACAGTTTATCTGCTCACCTCCTGAAGCACATCTTGGTTGCTCCAAGTTTGGGCAGTTATGAAGGAAGCTGGCATACACATCCCTGTGTAGGTTTTCATGTGGACATAATTTTTCGTCTCCTTTAGGCAAACACCAAGGAGAGCAATTGCTGGGTCACATGGTGACGATACGTTTAGTTTTGTAAGACGTTGCCAGACTGTCTTCCAGCAGCTGCACCATGTTGCATTCCCAGCAGCCGCAGCTGAGGGTCCCGCTCCACATCCTTGCCAGCCTTTGGTGGTGTCTGTGTACCGGGTTTTGGCCGCTCTAGTAGGTGTGTGGTGGCATCTCATGGTTGTTGTTAATTTACATTTCCCTGGTGATGTAGGATGTGAAGGGTCTTCTCATATGTTTGTTCGTTTTCCATCTGTACATCTTCTTGGTGAGGTGTCTATTAAGGCCTTTGGCCCATTTTTAAATCAGGTTGTTCATTTTCTTGTTGAGTTTTAAGAGATCTTTGTACATTTTGGATGTCAGTCCTTTATCCAACATGTCTCATGCAAGTATTTTCTCCCAGTCTTGGCTTGTCTTATTCTCTTGACAGTGTCTTTTTTTCTTTTTTTTTTTTTTTTTAAATCAGGGCCTGTTGGCATGCACCTGTAGTTCCAGCTACTGGGGAGGCTGGGGTGGGAAGATCGCTTGAGCCCAGGAGGTTGAGGCTGCAGTAAACCATGATGGAGCCACTGCACTTCAGCCTGAGTGACAGAGCAAGACCCTGTCTAAAAAAGAAGAAAAAAATTGGACAGATGGGGAGTAGAGGTGGCTAGCAAGTCACAGCAAACAAGGTTTGGGGGTCAGGAAGAAACTTTCCAATCTGTTTAACCATATGCCAGTGTCTATGGATGGTTCAGTCAAAGCGGTTGAGCAGACAGGGCTAGATGCAAGCAAATAACCTGATGGCCCTTCAAAAGAATGTTTTTTTATTACACTTTAAGTTCTGAGATACATGTGCAGAACATGCAGGTTTGTTACATAGATACACATGTGCTATGATGGTTTGCTGCACCCGTCAACCTGTCATCTACATTAGGTATTTCTCCTAATGCTGTCCTTCCTGTAGTCCCCCACTGCTGGACAGGCTCTGGGGTGTGATGTTGCCCTTCCTGTGTCCATGTGTTCTCATTGTTCAACACTCACTTATAAGTGAGAACATCCGGTGTTTGGTTTTTCTGTTACTGTGTTAGTTTGCTGAGAATGATGGTTTCCAGCTTCGTCCATGTCCTTACAAAGGACATGAACTTATCCTTTTTTATGGCTGCATAGTATTCCACAGTGCCACATTTTGTTTATCCAGTCTATCATTGATGGGCATTAGGGTTGGTTCCAAGTCTTTGCTATTGTGAACAGTGCCACAACAAACATACGTGTGCATGTGTCTTTATAACAGAATGATTTATAATCCTTTGGGTATATAACCAATAATGGGATTGCTAGGTATTTCTAGTTCTAGACCCTTGAGGAATTGCCACACTGTCTTCCACAATGGTTGAACTAATTTATACTCCCACCAACAGTGTAAAAGCGTTCCTATTTCTCCACCTCTTCTCCAGCATCTGTTATTTCCTGACTTTTTAATGATCGCCATTCTAACTGGCATGAGATGATTTCCCACTGTGGTTTTGATTTGCATTTCTCTAATGACCAGTGATAATGAGCTTTTTTTCATATGTTTGTTGGCTGCATAAATGTCTTCTTTTGAAAAGTGTCTGTTCATATCCTTTGCCCACTTTTTGATGGGGTTACTTGTTTTTTTCTTGTAAATTTGTTTAAGTTCCTTATAGATTCTGGATATTAGCCCTTTGTCCGATGGGTAGATTGCAAAAGTTTTCTCCCATTCTGTATGTTGCCTGTTTACACTGATGATAGTTTCTTTTGCTGTGCAGAAGCTCTTTACTTTAATTAGATTCCGTTTGTCAATTTTGGCTTTTGTTGCATTGCTTTTGGTGTTTTAGTCATGAAGTCTTTGCCCATGCCTGTGTCCTGAATGGTATTGCTTAGATTTTCTTCTAGAGTTTTTATGGTTTTAGGTCTTACATTTAAATATTTAATACATTTTGAGTTAATTTTTGTATAAGGTGTAAGGAAGGGGTCCAGTTTCAGTTTTCTGCATATGGCTAGCCAGTTTTCCCAACACCATTTATTAAATAGGGAATCCTTTCCCCACTGCTTGTTTTTGTCAGGTTTATCAAAGATCAGATGGTTGTAGATGTATGGTGTTATTTCTGAGGCCTCTGTTCTGTTCCATTTGTCTATATATCTGTTTTGGTACCAGTACCATGCTGTTTTGGTTACTGTAGCCTTGTAGTATAGTTTGAAGTCAGGTAGCATTTTGTTCTTTTTTCTTAGGATTGACTTCTATATGGGCTCTTTTTTGGTTCCATATGAAATTTAAAGTAGTTTTTTTCTAATTCTCTGAAGAAAGGCCATTTTGATGATATTGATTCTTCCTATCGATAATCATGGAGTGTTTTTCCATCTGTTTGTGTCCTCTCTTATTGCCTTGAGCAGTGGTTTGTAGTTCTCCTTGAAGAGGTCCTTCATATCACTTGTAAGTTGTATTCCTAGATATTTTATTCTCTTCGTAGCAATTGTGAATGGGAGTTCACTCATGAGTTGGCTCTCTGTTTGTCTATTATTGGTGCATAGGAATGCTTGTGATTTTTGCACGTTGATTTTTTATCCTGAGACTTTGCTGAAGTTGCTTATCAGCTTAAGGAGTTTTGGGGCTAAGACGATGGGGTTTTCTAAATATAAAATCGTGTCATCTACAAAGAGAGATAATTTGACTTTCTTTCTTACTGTATTTTGGTTTTGAATACCCTATATTTCTTTCTCTTGCCTGATTGCCCTGGCCAGAACTTGCAATACTATGTTGAATAGAAGTGGTGAGAGAGGGCATCCTTGTCTTGCACCGGGTTCCAAAGAGAATGTTTCCAGCTTTTGCTCATTCAGTATGATATTGGCTGTGGATCTGTAATAAATAGTCCTTATTATTTTGACATATGTTCCATCAATACCTAGTTTATTGGGTGTTTTTAGAATAAAGTGGTGTTGAATTTTATCGAAGGCTTTTTCTGCATCTGTTGAAATCATCATGTGGTTTTTGTCATTGGTTCTATTTGTGTGATGGATTACATTTATAGATTTGCATATGTTGAACCAGCCTTGCATCCCAGGGATGAAGCTGAATTGATCATGATGGACAAGCTGTTTAATGTGTTGTTGGATTAGGTTTGCCAGTATCTTTCTGAGGGTTTTTGCATTGATGTTCATCAGGGATAGTGGCCTGAAATTTTCCTTTTTTGTGGTATCTCTGCCAGGTTTTGCTATCAGAATCATGCTGGTCTCATAAAATGAGTTATGAGTTCTTTTGCTGTTGCTTGGAATAATTTCAGAAGGAATGGTACCAGCCCCTCTTTGTACCTCTGGTAGAATTTGGCTATGAATCCATCTGGTCCTAGGCTTTTTGGTAGGCTATTCATTACTGCCTCAATTTAAGAACTTGTTATTGGTTTATTCAGGGATTCAACTTCTTCCTGGTTTAGCCTTGGGAGGGTGTATGTGTCTAGGAATTTATCCATTTCTTCTAGATTTTCTAGTTTATTTGCATAGAGGTGTTTATAGTATTCTCTGATGGTAGTTTGTATTTCTGTGGGATCAGTGGTGATCTACTCTTTATCATGTTTTATTGTGTTTATTTGATTCTTCTCTCTTTTCTTCTTTATTCATCTGGCTAGTGGTCTATTTTATTGATCTTTTCTAAAAACCAGCTCCTGGATTCATTGATTTTTTTGAAGGGTTTTTCATGTTGCTGCCTATTTCAGTTCTGCTCCAACATTAGTTATTTCTTGTCTTCTGCTAGCTTTTGAATTTGTTTGGTCTTGCTTCTCTAGTTCTTTTAATTGTGATGTTAGGGTATTGATTTTAGATCTTCCCCACTTTATCCTGTCGGCATTTAGTGCTATTAATTTCCCTCTAAACATGGCTTTAGCTGTGTCCCAGAGATTCTAGTATATTGTGTCATTGTTCTCATTGGTATCAAAGAACTTATTTATTTCTGCCTTAATTTCGTTATTTACCCGGTAGTCATTCAGGAGCAAGTTGTTCAGTTTCCATGTAGTTGTGAGGTTTTGAGTGAGTTTCTTAATCCTGAATTCTAATTTGATTGCACTGTGGTCTGAGAGACTGTTTGTTATGATTTCCATTCTTTTGCATTTGCTAAGAAGTGTTTTACTTCCAATTATGTGGTCAGTTTTAGAGTAAGTGTGACGTGGTGCTGAGAGCAATGTATGTTCTCTTGATTTGGGATGGAGAGTTCTGTAGATGTCTATTAGGTCCACTTGGTACAGAGCTCAGTTCAAGTCCTGGATATCCTTGTTAATTTTCTGTCTCATTGATCTGTCTATTGTTGACAGTGGTTGTTAAAGTCTCCCACTATTATTGTGTGAGAGTCTAAGTCTCTCTGTAGGTCTCTAAGAACTTGCTTTATGTATCTGGGTGCTCTCATGTTGGGTGCATATATATTTAGAATAGTTAGCTCTTCTTGTTGCATTGATCCCTTTACCATTATGTAATGCCCTTCTTTGTCTTTTTTGATCTTTATTGATTTAAAGCTTGTTTTATCAGAGACTAGGATTGCAACACCTGCTTTTTTTTCTTTCTTTCCATTTGTTGGTACGTCTTCCTCCATCTTTTTATTTTGAGCCTATGTGTGTCTTTGCATGTGAGGTGGATCTCCTGAATACAGCACACCAATGGGTCTTGACTCTTTATCCACTTTGCCAGTCTGGGCCGCCTTTTAATTGGGGCATTTAGCCTATTTACATTTAAGGTTAATATTGTTGTGAATTTGATGCTGTCATTATGATGCTAGTTGGTTATTTTGCCCATTGGTTGATGCAGTCTCTTTATAGTGCTGATGGTCTTTACATTTTGGGTTGTTTTTGCAGTGACTGGTACCAGTTTTTCCTTTCCATATTTAGGGCTTCCTTCAGGAGCTCTTGTAAAGCAGCCCCGGTGGTGAGAAAATCCCTCAGCATTTGCTTGTCTGTAAAGGATTTTATTTCTCCTTCACTTGTGAGGCTTAGTTTGGCTAAATATGAAATTCTAGGTTGAAAATTCTCATCTTTAAGAATGTTGAATATTGGCCCCCACTCTCTTCAGCTTGTAAGGTTTCTACAGAGAGATCTGCTGTTAGTCTGATGGGCTTCCCTTTGTGGGTAACCTCACCTTTCTCTCTGGCTGCCCTTAACATTTTTTTCTTCATTTCAACCTTGGTGAATCTGAGGATTACATGTCTTGGGGTTGCTCTTCTCAAGGAATATCTTTGCGGTGTTCTCTGTATTTCCTGAATTTGAATGTTGGTCTGTCTTTCTAGGTTGGGAAAGTTCTCCTGAATAATATCCAGAAGAGTGTTTTCCAACTTGGTTCCATTCTCCCTGTCACTTTTAGGTATAACAATCAAGCATAGGTTTGGTCTTTTCACACAGTCCCATATTTCTCAGCTCCTTTTCATTCTTTTTTCTCTAATCTTGTCTTCACGCTTTATGTCATTAAGTTGATCTTCAATCTCTGATATCCTTTCTTCCGCTTGATCAATTCAACTATTGATACTTGTGTATGCTTCACGAAATTCTCGTGCTATATTTTTCAGTTCCATCAGGTCATTTATGTTCTTCTCTAAACTGGTTATTCTAGTTAACAGTTCCTCTAACCTTTTATCAAGGTTATTAGCTTTCTTGCATTGGGTTAGAACATGGTCCTTTAGCTGGGAGAAGTTTGTTATTACCCACCTTCTGAAGCCTACTTCTGTCAATTCGCCAAACTCTTTGTCCCTCCAGTTTTGTTCCTTTACTGATGAGGAGTTATGATCCTCTGGATGATAAGAGACATTCTGGTTTTTGAAATTTTCAGCCTTTTTGTGCTGGTTTTTCCTCATATTCGTGGATTTATCTACCTTTGGTCTTTGCTGTTGGTGACCTTCAGATGGAGTTTTTGTGTGGTCGTCCTTTTTGTTGATGTTGATGCTACTGCTTTCTGTTTATTAGTTTTCCTTCCAACAGGCCCCTCCTGTGCACATCTGCTGGATATTGCTGGGGTCCCACTCCAGACCCTGTTTGCCTGGGTGTCACCAGCAGAGGCTGCAGAACAGCAAAGATTGCTGCCTGTTCCTTCCTCTGGGAGCTTCATCCCAGAGTGACACCCACCAGATGCCAGCTGCAGCTCTCCTATATGAGGTGTCTGTGGACCCCTGCTGGGAAGTATCTCCCTGTCAGGAGGCACGGGGGTCAGGAACCCACTTGAGGAGGCCATCTGTCCCTTAGTAGAATTTGAGCGCTCTGCTGGGAGATCCACTGCTCTCTTCAGAGCCCGCAGGCAGGAACATTTAAGTCTGACAGTGTCTTTCTTAGAGAAGAAATTTTTAGTTTTAATGAAATCCAGCTTAGCAACTTTTTGTTTCATAGATCATGCTTTGGGTGTTATATCTAAAAAGTCATCACTCAAGGTCAGCTAGATTTTCTTGTGTGTTATCTTGCAGGAGTTTTATAGTTCTGCATTTCACATTTAGGTCTATGATCCATTGTGAGTTAATTTTTGAGAAGCGTGTAAGGTCTATGTCTAGATTTATTTCTGTGTATGATAATGTACAGTTGTTTCAGCACCATCTGTCAAAAGACTATCCTTTCTCCATTGAATTGCCTTTGCCTTTTGCCAACCATCAGTTGATTATAGTTATGTGAGTCTGTTTCTGGGTGGGAAGGGGGCTTTGTGGGCTGGAAGAAGTCAGAGGCCAGAGAGTGAAGGATTTCTAGGGAAGTGAGGGGTGGGGATTGAAATTTGGGACAGGATTATTGGCCTCAGCTCACCATATAATTGTTAATGAATCTTTCTCAGCACAATCTTAACTGTATGTATGTATTTATTGGATCTCATAATGGAGCCTCCATTCATTCTAACAAGTACCATGAGCTTCAGCCTCTGAATACATGAGAGTAGAATTTTAGGGAAGTGGCCACAGGGAGTTTGTGTTTCAACTTGCCCTTTAAACAACTGGAGTTGCAGTGATTTTCTCATTGTCTGTTATTTCCCCATTCCTCCCTGAACAAGCATCAGAAAGAATGAAATGCAAGCTGACAAGGCAACCCTTTAGCAGGTTAATTTGTACTAGACCCTCAATTTTCCAGCTAGAAATCTAGCTTGAAACACTACTACTCAAACAGCATCTATCAAAGACCAACATCTGGGTCTCCCAGCTGCCAAGTCCACCCCATGAAGACTTGTCAATATGCCAGCCTGCTTTGTAATCAAAGTACTATTCAAAGTGGTAAAGTCCTGTCCATGGAAAGAAACAGTCCACATATACAGTTACATCTAAGTATGGGCTGGAAAAAAATACAAGCTGAGATCAGCTTTTCCTGACAGGAACATCTAAGCAATGCCCAAGTCTTCAAGCCACGGTTGTCATGATATCTGTTCGTTACAGCCAGAGGCAAACAGAGGTGGGTCAGTCGATGATTCTGTGGGAGAAGGAGGGCAGAATAACTTAGGCAGAGACAATCACTCAGTGCCATGTATTTGTCTTGCATGATGCCGATGATCATGGCCAGTCTGACTTAGTGTTAGCAGTGGTGCTCTGGCATCACCGAGGAGTGAATCCGCTATTGCCGCATTTCCCCTGCCTATTGTTCTGACCTCCAAAAAGCAAAGCACAGAGCAGGGTGATGTGAATGGGACCAGCGGCTACAACAGAGCTTCATGCCTTTTTAATGGAACAGGCTATTTTTAATTTTTTAAAAGATCATTCCACATTAACCCATTTGTTTAGTGCCTCTGTAAAACCAACGCCTGGAGTTCACACGGGTCCCCTATGGAATGATCCTTCTAAGTGGCTTTGGCTCAAAGATGTCCTGTGGTGGTGGTTGCTTTAGGATTGTTTCCGTTGGAGTGAATTATACTTGAGGTAGAATTTGTACCGGGCTGATTTATCGTAAATTGCAGGATAAGTTCTAAAGTACAAGGAGCATATACTCTATAAAAAATGTCATGGGGCCTGACTGGTAGCAAGAGGACTGAACATGGAGACGCAAAAGAGGGAGAGAGAGAGAAGTGGGGTTCTGTAGCTGTCCATGTCCGATGCCCTTGCTTCTCAGTTTATCAAGCCAGAAGGTTGAAAATGCTTTTGATAATGTTTTCAGAACTAAGAGACCCTTCTCCTATCAGCTGCTCTCTGTATTCCTTGAGTAGTCTCTAAAAGATTGGAAGAATTCATGAGTTCACCTAAAACAGTCACTATGGACCCTGCCATTCACAGTGTGTCTTCAGACCAACCTCATCAGTGTGGCCTGGGAGCTTTTATTGTGGTTAAAGATGGAAAGTCAGGAAGTCAGTATGTCTAACCATCTTAAATCAGCCATATTTTTTTAATTCATCCAGCAGTTTGGAAAAATAATGCAGTCCATCACTTTACTCTTTAATGCGTCACTGTGCAATGCACTCATTGATGACTGAGACACCATCAGGCTTTCTCAGACCTCTGCTTGGAAGCTCCTGGGTAATAAGTCTGGGCGACCCCATCTCCTCCCAGCCTCACTAACACAGGCCCCCTCCTCAGGAGAATTGAGAAGAGAGCTTTGCACACAACAGCTCTGTCCGTTCCAGGTGGGTCTTCAACTGCTTGACAGTCATGACTCTGTCAAGCTCCTGTGCCTCTCCTGTTTGAGCAGATAGAACCATGTTCAGACCCAGGCACAGTCCAGTGACTATTATTGAGCAAATGTATTGGGTTGGTGCAAAAGTAACTGTGGTTTTTGCCATTACTTGGGTGAGAATTATCAAACCTATACCTACTCTATGGCCCAGAAGTTTTTCCTGGATTTTATCCAAAAGAAATTAAAGAGACGCAAGAGAACATTCAAAGCCGCTTTTTTAATGGCCAAACCAAAATTACTGTTGCACCAACCTGAGAGTTTGATAAAGTAGCATTAAACTGGAAATCTAAGTCACTTGTCCCTCCTCCTTCCCCTGGGGCTGAGCCCTGATTGCTAATGTCCACGGTCAAGGTTGAGTTGAACCCTCAGCCAGGGTTGATTCAACAGATTGGCCAGTCCTGATATGAATAACTTGCACAGATGCTTTGCACGCATTAAGCAATTTCGTCTTCTCAGCAGTCCTAGGAAGTGGTTGCTGCCACAATCCTCGATTCATAGGTTAAGATACTGATGCACGGCCATTAATTAACTTATTTTTTGAACTCAGTTTGAGAGCCTCAGAGTCCACATCCTAAACCACTGTGCTGACCCACCAGGGGCCTGCAAACGTACCTCTATGTCAGCATTATCTGGGGATACTTCTGAAACAATCCAGCTCCCTGGGCCCCTCTCAGGGAAAGTCTAAGTCAGCAGGTCATGGGCCCAAGGAGTCATATTTTTAAACAATTTTTTCAGATTATTGTGACAAGAGGCCAAGTTGGGGACTGCTATTTTAGCTCACAAATTCCTGGTTGGTTCACATTGGTTGGTTGGTTGGTTGGTTTTTCAAAAAAGAAAATCAAACGTACCCTATGGCCCAACAATTGTTTTCCTGTATTTTATCCAAAAGAAATGAAAGATATTTAAGAACATGTTCAAAGCAGCTTTAGTCACAATAGGTCAAGAACTGGACACAGCCCAGGTGACCAGCGGCACTCTGGGGTGCATCCATGTGGTGGAACTCCACCCAGCAATGAGAAGGAGCAGCCTGGAACTACACCCAGTGATGAGAAGGAGCAGCCTGCTAGGGCGTGCAGCCGCATGGCTGAGCCTTGAAACAGGCGAAGCAGAAGGGGCCTGGCTCAGCAGTGCAAGTCCCCTTATAGGCCCCTCCGGAAGAAGCCAAACCAATTGGTGGTTTAAAAGCTGTCATAGGCCAGGTGCAGTGGCTCACGCCTGTAATCCCAGCACTTTGGGAGGCCAAGGCGGGCACATCATGAGGTTAGGAGTTCAAGACCAACCTAGACAACATGGTGAAACCCCATCTCTACTAAAAATACAAAACATTAGCTGGGTATGGTGGTGTAACCCTGTGATCCCAGCTACTTGGGAGGCTGAGGCAGGAGAACCGCTTGAACCTGGAAGGCAGAGGTTGCAGTGAGCTGACACCGTGCCACTGCACTCCAGCCTGGGCAACAGAGCAAGACTCCATCTCAAAAAAAAAAAAATAAATAAAAATTGTCATGGTGTTTGCCTCTGGCGTGGAGTTGGAGTGACATGGGGCACTCCTGGACTGAGCAGGCCCTGCCCACAGCACACAGATGTGTGATTGTCATGTGATGAATCCAACTGCAAGGCTCCTAAAATACCTCCCTATCCTTAAAGAAATGCAAAGTTACATTCAGGATCATCAAAGGGCTAACAAGGATGGTTGAGACTTGAGCTGTCTGATGATGGACAATGTGTGTAAGATTGATGTGGTCACACTCAGGGTGTATTTGACTGATTGGAATTCCTCACCCACACTGGATAATAGTTACCAAACATAGGCTGCCTCAAATCCTTGGGAACAAAGTACCTTACACAAGAAGAACATAGAATTTTATGATCTACTCCATTACAATACAACATTTGGCATATGGCATAGGCAACACCGTGTCATATTATAGCAGGGTTTTGTTTTCTTTCTTATGTTGGGTTTTCTAATTACAGGTGTGTGCATGGTATGCATAAGCCCAAAGATAGCACACTGGTTTTCAGGGGAGTTTTTGATGTGATAAGTTGGGCTGAGGCAGCTTAGATCCAACATGCTGAGTCCCATACAGGTTGTGTTGGGCTGTAAACTTGGTTCTTAAGTTTGTCACCTCCAACCAAGGTGGACCCTACAGAGCTCTTGCCTCGACCATTTGCAGGACAGGTGTTCTGAGCAGGCTGTATGTGACTCGTGATGCTGGTGAACTTCACGACTGAGGGGCTAGTGACAAGGGAAAGGTGGAAAAAAGGAAGACAACATGGAAGGGTGCATGCAACTGTGTGTCATGGAGAGCTTACATAATGGAAAGAATATTAAAGATGCACAGAAACCGTGACTGAAAGATACAAAAAAATTGTGATGCAGTCTTGAAGAAGAGAGAAGGTGAAATTTTAAGACAGTTTCTGCCATTGTTTCTCTGTTGTTTTGGCTTCATGTACATATATTTCCTCTGTTTTCATTGGTGGTGTTGATGTGGGGATGTTGATGTTGATGGTAGTGGCGTTGATGTTGTTGCTGCTGATGTCAGTGGTGTTGATGTTACTGATGTTGGTACCATTGCTGTTGATGTTGATGCTAAGGTAATGGTGTTGATATCAGTGGTGCTGATATTGATGGTGGTGGTGTTGATGTCGGTGGTATTGACATTGTTGATGCTGATGTTAGTGGTACTGATGTTAATGGTATTGATGTTGGTGGTGTCGGTATTGTTGATGCTGGTGGTACTGATGTTGCTGATACCATGAGTGATGTTGATGGTGGTGGTGTTGATATAGGTGGTATCGATATTGTTGATGTTGGTGGTGTTGATGTTCGTGGTGTTGGTGGTGTTGATGTTAGTGGTGTCGATATTGTCGATGCTGGTGGTATTGATGTTGCCGATACCATTAGTGGTGATGTCGGTGCTGTTGACATAGGTGGTATCGATATTGTTGATATTGGTGGTGTTGATGTTGGTGGTGTTGATGTAGGTGGTGTCAACACTGGTGACATTCATGGTGTTGTTGGTGTTGGTGGTGGTGTCAACATTGTTGATGTTGCTGGTGTTGATATAGGTGGTGTCAATATTACTGATGGTGGTGGTGTCAACGGTGGTACTGATGTTGCTGATACTGATGGTGGTGTCAATATTGTTGATGGTGGTGTTGATATAAGTGGTGTCGATATTACTGATGTTGGTGATGTTGATGTTGGTGGTGTCGACGTTGGTGGTACTGATGTTGCTGATACTGATGTTGGTGGCATTAACATTGTTGATGTTGGTTTTGATGGTGGTGTTGATATAGGTGGTGTCTGTTACTGATGTTGGCGATGTTGATGTTGGTGGTGTCGACGTTGGTGGTACTGATATTGCTGATACTGATGTTGGTGGTATTAACATTGTTGATGTTGGTGATGTTGATGTTCTTGATACTGATGTTGGTGATATTGATGTTCCTAATGCTGACGGTGGTGATGTTGATGCTGGCTGGGCTCTATGCAAGTTTGTTTTCCTGGTGAAGACTCTTTCAAGTAGATAGTGGCATGCTGTGTATCGGGCATCATTTGGACTACAATGCCATAGTGAAAAGATCAGACGAGATGCCTGCTTTCACGGCACTCACAGTCTGAGGGGGGCAGCATATAATGAACAAGCCCATGTGTAATGACAGTATCAGGAAGCAGGAAGTGCCATGTACAGAATCAAAGCATTAAATATTGGAGAATGGACAGAATGTCTGGGGAGGGGCTGCTTTAAATTGTGTTGTTAAGGAAGACCACTGTGGGGAGTCCTCAGTTAACCCAAAACCTGATGGTAAGTTGAAGCAGCCATAAAAGATCAGGGGATGAGCCATGTTGGTGCTGGAGGTGGATGGAGAATCATTTGCAGCTTTGAGCAGTCGTGCCTGTCATGCTGGAAAGGTCAACCAGGGCTAGGGATTTGCGCATGGCAGAGACATAGGTGGAACCCAGCAGGTTTGAATAAAGTGTGTAAATTAGACTTGAGTAAGTCACTCAAAACCATTTAATTTTAGCTCAGGAATTTTCCTGGAAATTGACCCAAGTGGACTTTTCTCTCTCTTTACTGTTTCCTAGGAGAGGCTGCATACAGGCCTGTATCAGTGCTGTAGCCCACACTCAATGTGGGCCTTTCCAGAGTCCCCTCATCTGTCAAGTGTGCCATGCCCTGCTTAGCCTAGAGTGCCATGCCCTAACTTAGCCAAACAGTTGGCTCCTCCTGAATAATGCCGACAAGTAAACTTTTAGTTCTCTGAATTTTTTGCTTCTTACAGAGCAGTCTCCCCCTCTGCGGGTCATCAGCTCTGTGGCCCCATAAAAATAAATTCTTAGGAAACAAGCTGGAAAGTGGGTGCTGATGAGGGGCCACAGGCAATGACGTCATGGCTGCAACCCGTATGCCAGTCCAGCTCTTCTCCTTCGTGATGGCCGATGGCTGCTAATGAGATGAAATGCCAAGGAGTCCCTTTGTGCCTCCCTGCAGGAGACGGGTCCCCAGGGGCATGTCCACCGCCCACAGGGTCGCTTCCCACTTCACCATGGGGCTGCTGGTCTGGTCTGGTTTAGTCTTCCTTCCTCACCCCTCCTCTCGTATCTCCCTAGCAGTCTTCTTGGGTGTTGATACAGGTCAGAGTCATGATAAACTTTCACTCCCAACCCTTCAGGGTGACTCCCCCCAGAAAAAGAGCAAACCCAGTGTGCATTCCACTATAGGTGGCCTCCACCCCAGTCCTGGGAGAATAGTGGCTCATACAAATGGCTGTGGAGGCAGGTGGATTCCCTCAGATCCTGGCCCGTGGTCCTCAGAGCCTCCCACAAACCTCCCCCTGAAACAAGACCTGAACACTCTGGAGCAGACTCTCCAGGTTAGTGTTGCGACAGCTCGGCAGCCACACTGCTGGACGGAGAGCGGGCTGGGGAGAACGGCTGTCCGACTGCTGCTCATCACACACAATTCCAGGAGCCGGTGGCAACAGGAGTGCTCGGTGGGGCTGCACCAGCCTGGGCACCAGCCCTGTGAGTTCTGGGAGCTGGGTCCCAGGTTCTGACTTAGATATCACAGCTTCTGTTCGTCCTCAAACTTGAGAGAAGTTTGGTGTCAGATGTTAGCTTCGTCCTCCTCCTTTCTTCTAAACTCAATAAGGAAACCCCCACCTCTGTTTTGCATGCTGTGTGCAAATCGCTGAAGTCTATCAACTTGAATAGACTTAGAAAATTGTACGCTGCTATGAAAGATACCCATAAATGGATCTTTATATTTGAAGTTTTTTCATTTAACAAATGCATTGTTATCCATTATCCTTTCAATACTTAACAAACAGCTCATGATGAAATACAGAAGGGCTCAATCGGAAGGCTTTTTTTTCCTTTTTTTTTCTTTCCAAAATAGCTATTTCCTTGCAGGTAGTAATTTTGGTTCAAGAAGAGCGATGTTTAGCATGAGGCTTTTTAATAAAATATGTGCGAGAGAATAATTCTTCTAAAACATTCTGTATCTACAAAAATCTATATGTGGGAGCACGAATTATTCTCTAATAGATTTTATTACATAGCAGTTAAGAATTTCTCTAAGAGACTTGTAGTCAAAGGCATCGATTTTGGGTAACAAAGCATTGGAGAGAAAGGGACTCATTGAAAACTGGCGTTACTTGCTATTTTGTGAATTCTGTATCTGTTTCTCTAGCTATCATTTTCTTCTGGAAGGTGGAGCACCTGAGGCGGTGATCGAGTGTGACGGCACCTCGTGCATGTCTAGTGTTATCAGCTGCAAAGGTCTGAGCTGACGTTTCTTCACCCAGCCTGCACTCTTTGGCATGGGCCCTCTGCTAAACGCCATGCTCTGCACTCAGGAAACTGAGGCTGGAAGAGGCCTATCCTCAGGGAGCCACCTTGCATGGTGGGAGTAACAGGGGCTGAGTTCAAGATTCAGGGGCCCACGGCAGGGGCCAAACAGCTGTTTTAATAAATTAACATGACCCTGTAGGACCCAATGCCATTTGTTTAAGTCTGAGGACCAGAAAGAGAAGCCAGTGGCCTCATGTGTTTCATTCCGGACTTCATGTTGAGTGTGTGAGGTGTCAGGCGTGGTTCTGGATCTAGACCTTCCAGCAGGAGAAACATGGCCCAGGCCTGGAGCTCATGCGCTCGGTGGGGAGCCTAACCCGAGGTTCCTCGTGTTAACTACACTTGGTCTTGGAGCCTCCAGGAGGAGCTGTGGGAGGGAGTCCAGCCACGCAGAGCCTGGTGACCCCGCTTGTCCTTGATGACAGCAACTGTGCTACAGGGCAGCCGGGACTGCCCAGCCGGGGAGGAGGCAGGAGATGCAGGGAACAGATGAGGCTCTAAGGTGGGAACGGCCACTTAAGAAACTGGGAGACTGCAGCCTGGGCGACAGAGCAAGACCTTGTCTCAGGAAAAGAAAGAAAGAAAGGAGGGGGTGGTAGAGGGAGGAAGGGAGGGAGGAAGGGAAGGAAGGAAAGAGGAAGGAAAGAAGGAGGGAGGGAGGGAGGGAGGAAGGAAGGAGGGAAGGAAGGTAGGAAGGAAGGAAGGAAGGAGAGAGGAGAGAGGAGAGAGGAGAGAGGAGACAGGAGAGAGGAGAGAGGAGAGAGGAGACAGGAGAGAGGAGAGAGGAGAGAGGAGAGAGGAGAGAGAGAGGAGAGAAGGGGAGGGGAGGGGAGGGAGTCCAGGGCAGGCCAGGCGCAGTGGCTCACGCCTGTCATCCCAGCACTTTGGGAGGCAGAGGTGGGTGGATCACCTGAGGTCAGGAGTCCAAGACCACCCTGGCCAACATGATGAAACCCTATCTCTACTAAAAATACAAATATTAGCTGAGCATGGTGGCACCTCCCTGTAATCCCAGCCACTTGGGAGACTGAGACAGGAGAATTGCTTGAACTCAGGTGGCGGAGGCTGCAGTGAGCCGGATTGTGCCACTGCACTCCAGTCTGGGTGACAAAGTGAGACTGTCACACACACACACAAAAAGAGTCCAGTGCAGCAAGCCAGGGACACACAGCAGGAGAGAGGAAGGGAAGGTCTAGGTGCCACACAAGGCAAAACTCCTGGAACTTTTTTTTCTCTAGGTACTTTATTATGAAAACGTTCAAACTTACAGAAAGGCTGAGTGAACTGAACCATGGACATCCATATATGCACTGTCTAAATTTCATAAGTAGCCAGGCACGGTGGCTCATGCCTGTAATCCCAGGACTTTGGGAGGCTGAGGCAGAAGGATCACTTGAGGCCAGCCTGGCCTCAACATAGTTAGACGCTATCTGTAAAAAAAAAAAAAAAAAAAATTTAAAGTTAGCTGGGCATGGTGGTGCATGCCTGTATTCCCAGCTACTCAGGATACTGAGGTGGGAGGATCACTTGAACCAGGAGGAAACTGAGGCTGCAGTGAGCTGTGATCACGCCATTGCACTCCATCCTGGGCAATGTAGCAAGACGCGGTCTCAAAAAAGAAATGTAAAATTCACATGTTCCTGTGTTTGCTTCATCCCGTATTTGTCCTCTGCCCATCCCTATATCCATTTTACTTTTCAATGCATTTCAAGATAAAAGTGCAGATGTCAGTATACTTTATACCTAAATACCTCGATGTGTATCTCATTTGTGTCCAATATTGATTTAATGAAGCAAAGTTTCATAAAGAAAAAGGATCCATTTTAGGTATGCATTCTCGGAGCTTTGGCCAAAGCTTACATTTGGGTGACCAAGACTCCAGTCAAGGTGCAGAACATCATTCCAGAAAGCTCTCAGGTCCTTGTACCGTCAGCCCCTCCTCCACGCCCCTCCTCTGGCCCCAGAGTGGCCACTGTTGTGACTTCCTCACTGTGGTTTTGGCTGTGCCGCGTTCTCCGGCTGTGCTGTGTGTTCTTTGGATGTGCTGAGGGCTTGGTTTGATGTGGTTCTGCCTCTTCCAATGAAAACACTGCAAGCAACTTGGGCTGTTATGAGTGAAGCTGCTGAGAACATTCTTGTGCCGATCTTGTTGTGGGCAGGTGATTTTTTTGGTTCAGAGGGTTTTTGTTTTGTTTTGTTTTTTGTTTTTTTCCAGGTGAAAGGTCTTGCCTTAAGTCTCTCTTATCCAATGTTAATGTCGGTTGCGAATAAGCCTCTTACGCTCGCCGTTGGCATGGTGCGTATTTTTCAGCTTTTGACTCTCCACCTGCCTGTGTGTTCACAGTGTGTCTCTTGTGAGCAGCATGTCTTTGAACCTTGATTTTTTTCCCTCATTGTTTTTGATAACCCTTCCCTTGTCACGGGACTTCTGGTACTTTCCGGAGTGTTCTGGTGGGTGGAGTCGAGTCTAACCCTCCGGTTTGTGTTTCTGTTCCCTCTGCTCTGTGAAGTCTGTTTTCCTCTTTCTCTCCTTTCTTATGTTAATTAATTTGTTTTAGAATTCTATTTTAATTTAGCTATCGGATTTTTAGTTCTACCTCTCTGCACTGTTTCTGGGGTTTACAGCACAGGCTACGGAAAGATTTGGCTTCTTTGCTGTTTCAAAAAACAAAAAAACAAGGCCGCAGCGTGTGAAGACCTAATCAGATACGCAAATAAACGAGACTGGTGAGGTGTTCCCGCCAGCTGGACGGTTGATTTTCCAGTTAACTGAAAAAGGAGTTTCAGAGTGTTCTAGCTCAGACGGCACAGTGTACACTGAAACTCTTCCTACCATGTGACTGTATTGATAGTGTAATCAATTATACTGTACCCACTCAGATCAGGGACACATGGCTCCAGCTTCCAGCTACATCTTTGAGAACTATCTAATCACTGCTGAATTTTTAAAAATCCACTCCTAATGTAAAAATAACATTGCATTTGAAGATGCACTCCCAGGACCACACAATGACCCTCCTTCCCTGTTACACTCTGCAGGTAAGCCTTGAATGGCCACAGGAGGAACTCCCAAAAAGCCCACGTGCTTTAACCAGGATCTCCAGAATTTCTCTCCAGGGTGCTCCAATCTTTTGGCTTCCCTGGGCCACATTGGAAGAGAAATTGTCTTGGGCCACACATAAAATACACTAACGATAGCTAATGAGCTATAAAAAAAAATCGCAAGAAAAATCTCATAACGTTTTAAGAAAGTCACAAATCTGTGTTGGGCCACATTCAAAGCCGTCCTGGGCCGCACGTGGTCTTCGGGCCGTGGGTTGGATGATTTGCCCTAGCCCTTTACTCCAGCTGTCTTCTGTACAGGATGAGTGAACCTGACGTCCAGCCCTGGCTTCTCTCCTCGGAGTGAGTTTCCTTCCAGGAGAGAATAGAACCCATGCGTCCTGAGCCTTAAGTGGTAGACGGGGGCAGATGGTGACTCGCAGGCCGCACAGCCTCCAGGCGGCATGGGAGGAGGTTACTGCACTTACGGTGGTCCTCATTGCCCATGAGAAGGAGCTTTGGACACCCAGGTCCCCCCCAGCCTCCCTGCACTGTGACTGTAGAAGTCAGCCCGTCCGTGGTTGTGCTTTTGTAGCTCCTGGACCCCTGTTCAGGGAAGCCAGTGGGCAGCTTTGCCCACCAATCCTCAGTGTCAGGCAGTCAGGAGTGTCTGGACTGAGGGCACATCCCCAGACCCTCTTGCTGCTCACTCTGGCCAGGTCCTCTCACCCCCATGCCTCACTCTCCCCGCCTGGAAGGATAGCAGTGCCTACTGCTCTGACCTGTTGAAGGTTATGTGGGACTGGGGTGCAGGTGTGCCTGGTCAGAACAAGCATTCAATAAATGGCAGCTGTGACTTCATTCTCAGCGCCTCCCTTCTACCCTGCTTTAAAGAAGGCGAGCATGGGTGTTCTGGGGGACTCAGGTTTTATTGTGGGCCACCTTTTTATCGAACTGGGCCCTTATGCTTTAGATAGTGTCCCCGAGGTCACACAGGGAGGAGGGCTCCAAGCCGGAAAGTAGACCTCAACCTGCAGACACATGACAGATCTCGGCCCACAAACACAGGCTGGTGCCACCTGCCATCCCACGAGGGCAGGAACACAGGGGCATCCGCCTTGAGCTGCTCGCCTCTGTGCAGAGTAGATGCCAGGAGCAGGGCTTATGAGCGAGGCTTTGGGGGTGATGAGGAAACCCTCAATTCATCTGTACCCTAAGCCGGATGCCTCTGAACACTCCTGCCACCCCCCACCTGTACCATGGAAGCTTGTTTCCTCCCCAGATGTGGTGTCAATTCTGTCTGTGGCAGGGGTGGCTGGAAGGGTCAGTGGAGCCATCATGCCAAGCACCCAGGAGGCCCGGGCGCAGCTTACGTGTCCCTGAGTCGTGGGCTGGGCCATGAGAACTATTATTCTTAGTTTTATGGCGACTCTCATTGCTATGACAATGGCCCCAGGTGCAAGGCTGTTACTTCCCCGTCGGAATCACTATGGCATCCTCAGCCAGGAGGCAGTGGCCCAGCTGAAGGAGCAGGGCATCCCCTGGCTTCAGGACCATCCTGCGTGTCCATAACACATTCACACGACTGTTGTGTTTGTTAAATAATGAAAGTATCATCATAGTTCTGCACTGGGAAATGGAAATTAAATTTTTCAGAGGATGCACGGTGGTGATAAAAGATGGGCATTGAGGCAGTCGCATGCACAGTAATCACCAATTATAAAGCCATTGCTCACGCGCGTTCTGAATTGCAGTGTGAATTCAGATGCTTGCTCAGGAGCAGAGTCCCCCGTACTTGGTCATTACAAATCCACATCACAATGTGGAGAGAAAGGAAGCACAGTGGCTTCTCACCTGGGCGGCTGCCTGTGCTGACTGTGTGCGCGTCTCAGGCCCTGCAGCTCACTGCAAAGAGACTTGAGTAACCAGGAATATTGGCTGCGCTGGGAAGACACAGAAGGCAGGGAATTCCTGCGCTTTGCGAGGCATTCTCTTTCCTCTCAAGACATGGAGAGGAGCAGACCTCTGGGAGACACAGACACCCGCATAGCATAAGCTGGTGTTCACATGAAAGTCGGGCTGTTAACTGATGGGAAGAGGAGCTGTCTCTGCAGCGTTAGGCAGAGGTGTTTTCTGTACATGTTAATATTTAGTCTTTATAAATCCTGTTTCCTTGGGATCGTTGGCCTGTCAAGCACTTGACCTACAGCCTCACAGCCCAGATCCAGAACGAGCCTTGAGGCTGAACTGGCACTGGGGACGTCCAGTCCCCAATGCGGGCACACCCTCGGGTGACATCCAGCCTCCAGTGCGGGCACACCCTCAGGGGACATCCAGCCTCCAATGCGGGCACGCCCTGGGGGGACATCCAGCCTCCAATGTGCACACACCCTCAGGGGACATCCAGCCTCCAATGCGGGCACGCTCTCAGGGGACATCCAGCCTCCGATGTGGGCACGCCCTCGGGGGACATCCAGCCTCCGATGTGGGCATGCCCTCAGGCCCACATGGCCACTCTTGGTGTGGAGGCCAGAAATGCAAAGTCTTCAAGTTCCTGGAGCACTCAGCCCTCTGTGCAGTGGCGTGCTAAGTACGTCTCTCCTCCACATCGTGTCATTCCTGTGTGCACAGCAGGCAGGCCCCTGGGAATGGCCCTGATGAAATGGAGAGGAGAGAATGTTCTTCTCCAACGGTTCATGATTTCCAAGGTCTTCTCTGGTTAGGACCAGAATTACGTTTCTGTAGACCCCAGAACAGGCCACATCCGTCCCTGCTCTGAGCTCCAATAGACTCAGGCTGGGGGAGGTGCCGCCACCTCCAGTCTCCTTATCTGATGTTTAGAGCTTCATAGTTTAAATGGCAGTCGTTCCCTGAAGCCTGCAGCTTGCGATAATACAGCTAGTACATTACTATGTCTGGCTTCCATGCAGAAGAGCGGCTAGAGAGGGGTGGAAAGAGAGAGGGACGGAGACAAATGGAGTGTGGCCTACTTGGGCAGTGCTGAGAAGTGTCGGGGTTTACCTGGCTCCCTACCGGGCCACGGAGAGTCCAGGTGGAAATCATTTATTAGGCCAGCAGTGCAGCTGGAACAAGGCCTGGCTGAGAGGAGAGGCCTGTTGCTGTCTCTGCCCCCATCCTTGCAGTATCTCAAAACCTTCTGACGCCGGCTGCCCAGCAGAGCCGTGGTCAGGCTCAAAGGCCGTGCAGAAGGAGCATGTTCTGGAAAGCATACCATGCCCTGCAGACTAACAGAGGGCACCAGAATACTCGCTGTCTCCATGAGTGCCACCCTGCCGCTGTCTCCACCAGTCATCAGGGAGTCACTTATTATGGGACGAACCACCAGACTCAACTAATGAAACTTTTCTGTTCTCTTCTTTCTAGGTAAGTGACTCCGGTGCGAACGCTGGACACGCTTGTCTTTGTACATACCTGTTGCGCCTGCGAGAACGTGTTCTCCGCTCCCCTGGCTCCTCTGAGGATGCCTGAGTGAGGACCCCGTGTAAAGTAAGATGAACTGACAGGGCACGTTAGCCCAGGCCGACGCCCTTCAGTGGAGATGTGGGGGCTGTGGGTCACAATTTCCTAGACTGATGGCATTGCATGGTCTTTCCTGGTCACATTTGTGCAAAAGAAGTTGTGGGAGGGGATGAGATAGCCAAGCAGTGAACCAGAAAAGAAGCAGTTGACATGGATGATCTAACCTGAGAAACCATCATAGAAAATGGTGAAGCTCTCCTTCAATGGAGCATCTACAAGGCCCAAGTGGGATTGAACACAGAATTTCAATGGGAACCTTAAAACCTCCTCCCACTGTGAGGTGCTTTTCCCATCTTAGCAACCTGGTGGTCTAGGGTGTCTCTTTTTTCCTGAGTGTAACCTGGAAGCTTCCATCTCTAAATCTCTACCATTTTCCGGGAGTTTGCCTTCTGTTTCCCAGGGTTGCCCTGGGACTGGCCTCCGGTGAGGCAAAGGTTGTTCTTTTGGTGTATGCCACTGGTTCAGGAAGTGTTTTGGGTTAAAGAAAACGCTAAGAATACATAGCTAGAGATTATTTTTCCAGCTCACTGAAAGAGGAGTTCCAGATGGCACACTGTCTGTGGTTGTGTGGTTAAGAATTGTTCCCTTTGCTGCTGAGTCATCTGTGAAAATCTTCCCTCTAACCTTGGTACTGTACAATTTGTCACGTTGGTGAGACTCCTGTATGGCTGTGAGCTTCCTGGTGTCCAAAGGATAGAGGAAAATAAGAGCACTCAAAACAGTCACCAACGTCATTAAGGAGAAACCACCTTTACTCTCTTTTTTGTTACTGGCAGAAATTACTCTTCAGAACTAGCTTATTCCATAAGAATTATTCTGTACTGCGGCTCGTATATTGCAGACATCAAATAATATATTAAACCACATTCTTAACATTTCTGGAGAAAACACAGTGGAGGGTTCCTTGTGGTTGTTTGGGCCAATTTATTTACTGAAACAGTGGGATCATATCGAAGTGTTGCTCCCCGTGAGCATTTCTGCATCAAAGATGATTATGCCTAAATGAATTTTCTTTTATTGGCTTGATTGAATCCCAGGGAGAAACTAGAATGCCTCAAAAAATAAACAAGTGATAAATACTGTGAGCAGTGCTCTTCCCAGCAAGACCTTGATAAGAATTGGACAGAAGGCCCCTTGCATGCGGTTGGGCTGCAGATGTCCTGGGGTGTTTGTGGATGGAACAGCTGGCTCTAAGAAACGGGACATACATGATCAGGGTGAGGTCCTTTGGGAAGAGAAGAAGCTCAACTGGGCCAACAGGAAATGCATCCGTTCAGAGTTGCAGACGGAACAAGGTGAGTCAGGCAGGCGCTGAGCAGGTCTTCAGTCAGTTGCTCCACATGGCAAATATGGAGGACTTGCTTTGACAGAAGGACAAAGGAAAATAGGAAAAGAGGTCGTAAGAGTAAAGATCATCAGCCAGCATGACTAAAAGCAAATAGAAAATTTCTTCACAAAAAGCAGCCCAGATGTTTTTCCTGTGTGAGTGGAATATTTGAGATCATGAATGCTGAAGAATAAAATGTGTACTAGATGTTGGGGTAGGGTCGTCACTTACCCTAAATCTCCCCAAGTCTCATAGAAGGACGTAGGTCATATGTTAGAGGTCATATGTCATGAGGACATAGGTCATACTTTACCTTGAATTCAGGGCATAGCATTTGGCTTTAGGGTAACTGAATCCAATGTAGAATGAGCCACATTCTCTTATTTATCATTAAATAAATTACTGTTAAACAATGGTATAAATTACATAATTATTATTTATTAAACAATTTGTATTTAATGTTATTCAACATGTCAAGTCCGTGAGTACAGAAGGACACAGTTTTCTTTTGAATTTCATCTGAGTACTGGCATTTGGTCTCCCAATGTGAAGGTGTTTTTGCTGTCCGGACTGTGTGTCTTTGGCTCACCCTGAGGGGGAGAAGAAGAACACGAGCAGGTTGGCCAATGAGGCCTTTTGTGGTCCAGTTTTCTGTAGGGGCCTGAGATACACTCCCTTCCCAGTCGCCATCCCTGGGCTATGGTGGCCTTCCCCATGGCCTGTTGTTGGACTGAGGTACTCCTGTCTTGGGAACAAGGACCTCACTATTTGCAACTTTCTTGGAGGGTGTTCAGGTCCCAGGATTCAGAGCTCTGTGCCTCAGATCCTGCAGGTGATACTGAAAACTGGGGCCTGTTCCCACAGGCTGGCTTCGTTGCCAGCCACGCACGGGGGCTTGAGCCTCTGCTGCCCTCTGGGCTGCCCACGTCTTCCTGTGGCTGAGGCTGGCTGACCTGAAATCAGGAGGTCCTTCTCTCAAGGAGGCCTGTTGGATACTCAGACGTTCCCATTGTGTTTTTTCTCACTGTCTCCAGGGACACATCTGCTAAAATGATGCTTGCGATGGTTCCTTAAACACGACCTTAGACAGAGGTGGGGTGTTTGTGGTGACACCCTGGGCCTTCTCTTCCTTTAACCCAGAGGTTCTCAACTGAGGGGGCTTTTGAAGCCCGTAGAGGTTGTGACTGCCCAAGATGCCACTGTCAGCAGTGGAGCCATTTCTTCCTGACCGCGTTCCTCCAGGTGCAGACACGTGTGTGGCTGTTTTTCAGTGGAGCAGAGAATCCAGGCTCCAGCCCTCCTTAAACACCCAGCCTCACCTGCATGTCAGGCACAATCGGGACGTTGAGGTGGCAACGTCTCTGCCACCTGCGAACCTGACTCATGGCCTAAATTGGTACCAGAAGAACAGTTACGTGGACTCTTTCCTGACAGCTGTGGGTGGTAGCACTGCCTGTGATCTCGGCACGGAGTCGGTCAGAAAACACACGCTCCGCTTCCACACTCGCACACACGGCCTCGGCGCTTTCACTGTGTCCTCCCCAAGGGCTTGATTGAGAAGAAGTGTCTGATTTAATGGGGAAAATACAGGATGATGTAGCCAAGGCAGGGCACCCAGAGCCTCCGAGCGCACGGGAAAGTGTTTCCCTCTCTTCACCCAGCTCAGCGTTCACTGTTCGCTCTTTAACATTTTGCTCAAGATACAGGGCTGTGGGCCCTTTTCCTCGTAGAGATTACTTTCAAATCCGCATCTGCTTTCACTCTTGTCTGGGGAGGGAGGGAGGTGATGCCAGCAAGGCTCATTGGGCAGATTTGGTTCGGTGTGGAGTGTTTCAGCATTTGCAGCAAGGTGGTGCCTAAAGAGTTAACTGAAGACAAGAGCAGGAGGGCGTGGCGCCATCATCAGCCTTTGCATTCTGCTCCCGGCCTGTCTGGAGGGTGGCTGGAAATGAGCCCTAAACCCTCCAAACGCAGATTCAGTATGTTTCAGAGCATTTCTGGGAGTTAGGCTTCGTTCGCTTGAGGACGGCCCACTTTGGAATCCAGTCAATGGGAGCCTCGTGTTAAGTTCAGGAGTGAAAGGTTCTGAGGGTGATTCTTCCTTTTGTCTTTGCAGCCTGTGATCCTAAGGTGAGAAATCAGCACTGCAGATGAAGGGGGCCGGCACTCGGCTTTGGGACCGTGCAGGTGGTCCCAGTGTCAACGTGGACTGGGGGAAAGTGCCCTTCTTAACACTTGTGCTCCACTCAGCCCTTGCTTAGGAAGGTTTGTGCCAGGGGCCAAGGGGGCATGGATGCAGCCACTTTTGTTCTTTCCCATGTAGTCCATGATTGACCCCTGACCCCATGCTTGATGTGCTGCCCGGCGTGCCACAGGTGCTCAGCACAGGTTGGCAGGAAAAAGAAAGATGGAAAGAATTGGCACATGAGTCTTCACTCCCAAGATGCTAATGTTCTCATGTGTTTTTAGGGAAGTCCAGTCCTCACGTTTGCTTGTGTTAAGACAAATGGGTTTATCGATTGACTCATGGTATGCAAAGGTTCACGTGGTGTTTCCATTTTTCATTAAATCTTCACTATTAATAAAAGTGGAAAATCTCTGTTGATGTGTTGAGAAAGAAATTCAGACATACAGGAGTCCGCCAGGTCCATTAGAAGTCTGGAGATGGTACCAAAACGTGGTAGTTGAATTAGATGAATGCAGCTCAAGTATCGTAAATTAATCTCACACCAGATGGGATTTGAGAGTCATTGGCTCCCCATAAGAATTCTGAATATGGAGAACAACAAAACCAAAGTGATTTTATTATTTGCATTAAATATTTACATCAAGGGGAGTAAACGGTGTGTGTGACACACTATGACAGAAATGCGTCTTTCCCAAAATGACCAGTTCAGAAACGTCTGTGTTTGATGGAGCGTAGACACTCGTGCCTCTTCTTTGTATGTGTGGTGCAAGCAAAATACAAAACTAGACAATTCCCTGTCCTCATTAAAATCCAGTTACAGTAATAGCTCAGCCTTAAACTGGAAACATTATGACTGCAATGTAAATGTTTAAACAGTTTGGTTGCATGTATTTCTTCAGTTCACTCTCCTACCATTGGTGATCTGGTTCTCAATTGCAGCTGGCTTTCTGGGATCCATTTGGTGAAAGAGATTTCAAGAACTCACTACTGAATACATTGCATTGTATCCACATGATTATTTTTTCTTTCTCCCTTAAGGATTAAGCTTTCATTTTGGCAACTCTGCAAGTTGGGCAGAATTGTATCAGAGAATTAATTGTATCAAATAATTAGTTCAGTGGATATTTACATGGTACCTACTAGGTGCCAATCATTTTGCCATATTTACATATACAGATGAGTCTGCCTGCAGGAGCTGGGGGAGAAAAAGGCTGAGCCAACTCTAGCATAGGGTGGATCTGCACATTATGAGGGCAGCAACTCACGAGAGGCTTTTTGGGGATCTCCAGGTGAGATCTATTCACTGGAACCCACTCTGTCTTATTCACGCTGGGTGGGAACTGCTGGGAGAAAGTGGAGGCTGGAGGCTGGTGCTGGGTGGGATTTAAATGTTTGAGAAAGGAACTGTGGACCTTGTGGGTCAGGAGGTTTTCAGAGTACTTAGATTTGAGCAAAGAAACAGCAAGGTCCACCTATTCAGACATGAGGCTGTGGATGCCCCAGGCTGCGGAAGAATTAAAATTACTCGACTCACTGGCTCGTAACCATGCTGGTTTTCCAACAGTGCAGCTTTAGTGAAATATGCCCCATTTTGAGACTTTTGAGTATTTTGTTTTCCTAGGTGAGTTTGTAACATGTGTGAGATTTTTTACCAGGATGTAGTTTCTTCAGTCAGATGCAACAACTAAAAATAAATACATATACACATATACACAGCAGACATTTATAAATATATACATTTTCCCCAAAGGTAATTTTTCTAAAAGCTAGAATAGCTTTTGGTATGGCATCTAATTAGGAGATTGTAGAACAAGGCACAGCCATCTTGATTATAATAACCGTCTTCAGATAATGTGGTGTTAAATTAGCTCACTCAACAGCTACTTTGTAAGTAGATTTGGTTTATTTTTAGTTCTTATTGGAAGCCAGGAATCCAAATGGAGACGGAGGGTTTTCAGGGAGCGTGAGAGATTGCTGGCCAGCAGCGTGTGGCCGGGCTGCTCTTCCTAGAAGTTGTGCTTTGCGGGAGGAAATTTTAAGTAAAACCCACAGAACAAGTGGGGTTCACTGTGTCTCAGGGACTAGCTTTCACTCAAAGAAAGACAAATGTTTTTTCTTGGGGGGTACCTTCTACAGAATACCTGACCCATACTCCTCAAACCACCAAGGTCACCAAAAACAAGGAAAATCTGAGAAAGTGTCACAGCCAAGAGGAGTTCAAGAACACCGATAGCTCAATGTCATGTGGGATCCTGGGATGGAAAAGATGCGTTAGGGAAAAACAAAAGCCATCAGAATGAACTCTGGACTTCATTAGTAACAATGTATTGACGCTCACTCTAACAAATGTTCCATACTGAGGTAAGGTGTGAACAGCAGGGGAAACAGGCAGGATCTCTCTGTGCTATCTTTGCAACTTTTCTGTAAATCTAAAACTATTGTAAAATAAAAGCTTTGCTTTAAAACGTATAAACAAGGTAATTTAAACAGCCCATGACTCCACGGCGGGGAAGGCATCACTGTCAGGACAGGGTCGTGTCCTGCTGTTTCCGTGCGCACTGCTGTGTGGTGAGACCGTGCTGGGCATTCAAGTTTGCAGCGCGCATTTTCCCTTAGTGTTGGACAAACATAAGCATCCTTCCTGTGTCCCTAAAAAAGTGTTTGGTCAATCAGACAGTCAGTGTGTAAATAAATGCTGTCAGAGAACATTGCCTCCTCCTAAGAGTGGAAGTAAATATGCAAATGAGTCTATGTAGCAAAACACAAAAGGTCCCAGGCAGCCCATGTGTCCCCTGTTGAGTTGGGTCTTAATGCTCACCGTGGGGGACAGCAGCCTGGAGAAGTCCCCACCAGGTGACAATCTGGTCCTCGGTGACTGGGGCCACTCTTCTTGCCTGTGCACACTGTCAGCCACAGAGTGCCCCCACCCCTATCCCGCTGGCTGACTGAGGACTGTGCGGTCAGTGCTGAGCTCGCTAATGACAAGCTGGTGACTGAGGCTGGGTCACCTGGGTTGAGAAGGGCCCCTCGCTGAGGAGAGCAGGTGGACAGTGGCGGAGCCCACTGTGGTGGAGACAGAGCAGGCTGTGGCAGGGTTTGCAGTAGAGAGAGAACCAAGAGAGGGGCGTGTGTTCAGGAGGACCTGGTGGCAGGGGGCATCCCAGTGGCTTCTAAACAGCAGTGCTAAAAGCCAGGCTGCCTCAGGAAGGGCAGCGAATCCCTGGCTCTGTCCCACCTGGACTCCATGGCTTAGTGTGAGTCGCCACTGGGATTGGAGCAGTGTCTTCACCTGCTCTCGAGCGGCATTGAAGCCTCTACTGGCATCGACGGCCGGACAAAAATGATGCAGTCTGGCCACCTGGAGCCCAGAGGGCAAGATGGCTTGGGCTGGTCGGCGAGTGGCTCGGGAATCGGAGAGCTGGGCTCCACCCGCTCCCCGCTGTGCCTCCACAGCACCAGCTGTTGTGTTGACATCCTCAGGGCAGAAGCAGCCTCTCACACAGGCTTTACCCTGGGCCTTCACAGTGCATGCAGCATGGACCCGGACCTGCCTGGGTTCCAAGCCGGTCTTTGGAGGAGGTGTGGGGTTCACTGTGCCTGGTTGGAGCAGCAAACCCACCCCCCTGCAGATGGAAGGGTGGGCCTAGGCACAAAGGCTGTGGCATCCTGCAGCAGGAGAGCCAGCTGCCTGTCTATGGTTGGTTCTCTGAGACGGCCAAGAACTTGGGGCATGGAGGAAATCACCTTGTCCGTGTCTAAGCAGAATCCCCAGCTCTCAGAGCTCCACCACCAGCCAGTGCCCAAACTATGCCTCCTGCTCACAGAGGGACCCACCCATGGAGGGACTCACATCCTGCCCCAGGGAACATTAGCACAAGAGAAGTGAGGCCTGGACAAGGGCAAGCGTGATTTGGTGACTGCAGGTGGGCGACCTGTGGGCTGTGAGGCGGGCATCAGTGTTGGTATCAAGCTAGATTCCCTGGGGAAGGAGGCATTTGAGCGGGCACAGGGAAGACCAGCATGTGAATGATACGTGCGGAGCTAGTAGGGGGTTCTTCCCAGCCCCCCAGCAGCATGGCAAGAGACGGCACCAGGGTGCGGGATAGGACCATCATACCAGGACCAGAGGTGCACACACAGCTGTCCCACACCGCAGGGCTGAAGGCCAGACCAGGCACGAGGGAGGAGTTGGGGACAGGAGTGGCAATCATGGAAGGAGAAGAAGGGGCTGAAATTCCGAGACTTGGCTGAGGTCGCACCAGTCGGCGGACCAGCTCTGGGTGTCCGATGTCACAGTCTAGATGTCAACTGCCTTATCAAAGTCTCAGGAAAACGATGGACTTCCACTGGCAGATGCTGGCGGCTGCAAGCTCTCAACGCAGCTGGCATCTGAGGATGTAATGAAGCAGAGCCTCATATTTTAGGGGTAAAAAAGGAGGGAAAGAGGGAAAAGGGGTGGGGGGTTCTTCCACATGGTGAAGGTTCTCATTAAAATCAATTGTAAACTTAGCTAATGGCTGGGTTCGCGTCATTTGGAGATAGCTGTAAATATCAGCTGCTTCTATATTCAGCATTTGAAATGTTCCTATTGAAAGCCTATATAACTCTGGGCGTGTTTTCCAGTGGAATGTTATTCATTTAAAGTTGTTTGAAAATCTGATCAGAAAGATCTTCAACCCGGAAATTTAGTGATTTGCAGTATGCCAGCATCTGTGCTCTCAGCACTCCTGCTGTGTGGAGCTCAGGAAGGGACACTCATGAGAATGTATACTTGGTGTGTGCTGTGTGTTTGGCTGGGGCGAGAACGTGCATTCCATGGAGTTTCAATTTGCCTAGGAAGATTGTGATGTAAGGCACAAGCCCCGAATCTGGAGGAGATGTCTGGTGCCTGGGAGTTTGTATGGAAGCTGGAGTTGGCCAACCCCTACCTTAGCCTCTGTCAAAGAGCTGGATGGGTACATTTACTATCAGAACACCCACATGCCTGCTGGGCTGATGGGGTCCCTTAAAGAAGAGAGATTCATTCCACATAAAATGCCAGCACTGTTTCCTGACCCAAGAATGGCCACGGGTGCCAGGGATGATGACCAACCTCAGGACCAGGTAGCTCCTATTATCACTTGGTGGCTAAAGACCCATGGTGGGATTACTTGGGGGATTACAGGGGTGGGAAAGTGTGTCCTCCATTATTTAGAGGAGGCGGGTCAAAAATTGTATTAGGCTGTTCTTGCATTGCTCTAAAGAACTACCCAAGACTGGGTAATTTATAAAGGAAAAAGGTTTAATTGGCTCACAGTTCTGCAGACTTTACAGGAAGCATGGTGCCGGCATCTGCTCAGCTTCAAGGGAGGCCTCAGGAAGCTTCCAATCATGGCAGAAGGTGAGGCTGGGGCAGACAGACATGTCTCACGATGAAAGCAGGAGTGAGAGAGAGAGAGGTGGGGGCAGGTGTCTCACACCTTTAAAAAACCAGGTCCCCTGAGAACTCAGAGCAGGAGCTCAGTCATCACAAGGGGATGGCCCATGCCATTCATGCCAGATCCACCCCCTTGATCCAAACACCTCCTCCCAGGCCCCTCCAACACTGGCAATTCCATTTAACATGAGATTTGGTGGGGACAAATATCCAAACTATATCATAAGTGAATGAGGCAACATGTATAGCAGCAGAGCAGGACTGTGTCACCCATGGAGTAGGCAGGCCTTGCCTTTTGGAATTATCACCTACCTGTGCCCCTGCCAGGAGTGTGCACGTTAGAATCACCTGGGGAACGCCAGCCCCACTCCACACCACCAGGACCTAGAAATCCACATTTGGGGCCATGGCCTAGAAGTCATCTTTCCTTGTCTGGATCCCCTCCTGCCCCTCTAACTCCATGGTTTGTGCCAGGAAGACTCTGCTCTGCACCCGCTGCCACACAAACTCTTGTGTGTTTCACCACAGTGCAGAATTCATTTTAAAAAGTCCTTCCCCTAAAGCAAACTGCTGAGACTAGACGGCAGACTCGGAGATGCCCTCTCTGCAGCAACCAAGAAAAAGATCCTCAAAGAAGCTTTTGTCTGCTTTGACCAGCAGTGGGCACTTCCCAACAGCCCCTTAAGACTATCTGTAGCATTTTACAAATAGGCTCGTGAATCATAAAATGTGTGTATGCATTAAGAGATTTTGTGGCCGTTTTGTAGCCAGAGAAAGACGAAAAGATGTTCATGCTTGGCAAGCGTCCGGCAGACATTAGACCTCCGAGCTGCTTCATCAGAAACGGAGCTAATCACTTTGCCTGAGATGAAGGCATCCCGGATGCCCGCCCGTATCTTCGTCCTCAGCATTGATTTCTTGCTCTGAGGGCATTGATACACTAAATTGTAAAGCTCATTTTTTTCATGGGTATACTGTAAAATAAATATCTGGAAAATTCTTACATTCCCGATAAGATTCCTACAGAGAAAGCATTCCCTCTATCTGCCCCTGAGAACTGCGAAGCTTGCCTGCTGGGATGCTGAGATTTCACAGTAGGCTGAGAACACCCTCCATCCGCACTGATTTATTCTCTGTTCCTCGGCTGCAAGGTCTGTCATCAAGCCCGTGTGTTTACTGGGGTGTGGGTGAACTTGCTGGCTCTTAAGGATGCCGAGTAGTAAACCTGGGTGAGGCTCCCGTCCTGCAGCCAGGTTCCTGGGCCGCCTGGCGGTTTGGCCCACGGACCCTGAACACTCTCTAATCAAGGCTGTGTGGGCAGTCGCTTCAGCAGCTCATCATCTCTCAAGAGTTAACCGTGGCAGTGACTGGAGTGTGCATGTGAGTGTGACTCTTGAAGAAAAGACCCCGAGAGTTCTGATAGCCAGGACCGGGAGGGGACTGTCCTGCATGGGAAACAGTGGGACCCAATCATTTCAATCCACCGCACCTCTTCCAGGTTGCCCATTTCTACTTCATAATAAGCTTCACCTGGTCCAAGGCCTAGACAAAGGGGAGTCTATTAAAACATCCGTCGCCAAAGCCCCACTCACATCATGACCTAGTTCTACAAGTGCCGGCTTACAAAAGGCCAAAAGTAGGTCATGGGAGGGAGACGGATGTGATGAGGGAATCATTTCATGAGCAGCCACTTAGCAGTGTTCTGCGCTGGCTTCCAAAGACTCACTGACATGCTGGGGCAGGGTTCCAGGACCCACTGTCTCACTTCTCAGTGGCACCTGGGAACCTACAGCAGGTGGCCCTTAGGGGCGGCTGCTGACGAGAGCACACACCCCAGGAGCACATCTGTTCCTTGCTCTTTATGGAAGCTCATGGCTGTGAGTACAGGTAGTGAAAATTCCTGAAAGAGGACCGGCCTGTCAGTCTTTGCGGGACATGGATGGATTTGTGATTGAGCTTGTTCAGTTTGCTTATCTGTTTTGGCCAATTACAAATTCAGTCTATCAAATTCTGATTAACAGTAGGATCGGAGCACCCATATAGTTTTGTTTTTTTTTTTTTTTTCATTTTCAAAGCACGTGCACCCTCCAATTGCAAAGTGTGTGAAGGGGGCCATGCCATCAATGAGCAACGCAACCCTGGAAACCTCACAGGATTTTGTCCGACAGGTATGGCGTCCATTCTTCCCTGTCCAGGCACACACAGCTAGCAGCAGCCATCGGCCCCTTCCATCTGGCCTGGAGCCCTGTCCTGCAACTGGTCCCAGGGTCTGGCCCTTCCTGCCCCAGGGACTTCCTGTGGCCATTGCTCGGGCCCGTGTGCTGTGATGCCACAGGGGCGCTGGGCGCAGGGTGGAAAGGGAGCATCCAGGCTCTCTGCGAGTTGGCCAGCACCACTGCCGGGGCTGACTTCCTTCTGGAACAGACCCTCTGTTGACTTTACCCAGTGTTGACAAAGGGCTTGGGGCTGTCTGGGAACTTCTGTGCTCATCTCATGCCAACCTCACGGCAGCCCCACAGGCCACGTCCTTGCCGTTCTCTCCAGGCTGCAGGTGGAAACCAGGGCACAGAAGCACCAGGCCACCAGGTGCATGGGTCTCGAGGAGGCAGCCAGGCCCAGAATTCCATGCTCCCTGGTGTTCTAGGGACAAGGCAGCTTTCTGGGGGCCTCACACCATGCCACCTTCCCTCCAATCAGTCTCACCTGGAAACTGACCAGTTTTCTTTCTCTTGAAAGTTTTGAAAAGCATCTGACAACCACAGCCTGTGTCCCAGGGAAGCTATCACCAGCTGTAGGCGAGAAGCAGCCACCCCTTCCCTAGAGTGGAGGTCCCTCTGGCCACCTGCTCACGGGGCCTGGCCTCTGAGTCCCCCAGCCTCTCTCCTTGTTCCCTGTCACTGTTACTGAACCCACCTGGGGTCCACTTGCCCAGCACAATAAAGCCAAGCATCCACACCAAGGTTTCACAGCGAGAGAAAGGAGGGCATTGATTGGCAGGGTGCCAAGCAGAGAGAACTGGGCGACTCCCACTTGAGACCTGACCCCTTGCTGGCTTGCATGCAAGAGTTTTTAAAGGCAGGGGCACATCTGGGGAAGGCAGAAGCTACAGGCAAAATCACAAATTAATACGTGGCCTGAAAGACAGGACATCTGGAAGTGGGGGCCGGCAGGTCATAGGTGGATGCATCGATTCTCTGATTTGCAGTTGGTTAAGGATTTGCCTAAAAGCTTGGTGTCATCAGAAAGGAAGGCTAAGGTCTGGCTGGTGGGTATGACTTTCTTCAGGTCCCTCAGGAAGAATTTTGGAAGAAAAAGCGATCAGGGTTCAGGCCTCAGTTTCCTCTTCTCTGATGTCGGCGTGACAGTGATTGGCGTCTTTCTTCTGTAGGGCGTCCAGGTTTCTGAAAAACAACTCAGGGACGTAGACCAAGATGTTGCCTTTGGTTTCCCCAGGGACCAAACACTCGGAGGCTCTGCCCTCCTCGCGGGCTGCTGTCCTAGGCTCCTGTTACCTTCTTGCCTGTCAAGCTGCTTCTTCACTTCTCAGAGCTCGCTGGGTGCCTGGAATTTCCCTTGAAGGCACTCAAGCTTTTCCTTTATCTCCATGCTGGGGGTGCCTAACAGGCCCCTAAGAGGGGTCCCTGCACTCTCTCATCACTGGCTTATGAAAGGACCGTAGGCCAAATATGTACTGGGCCTGAGCTTTGCTGGTAATGAATACGTGGATGTGACCCTTGGCAGTGCAGCTGAATTGAGACCAATAGATTTATTTTGCCTCTCAAAATACAGATTGAATGTGGGCCTCGATATTCGTTGTCTTGAGAACAGCTCTGGAACTGTGGGCAGGAGGATTTAGAGGGTTCTCACTGTCATGTTTTCTACGAGGGCCAGCTGGGTGGCAGCTGGGTGGGCCTCCCTAGAGGCCCAGGACCTGCCTCCCTGCACCATTGCCTGGCATCGGGGTGGGAGCAGGTGGCATGGCTGGGCCCCTACCCCGCACCTGAAAACAAGACTCCAGTTCTTCTTGGGCTCCTGCCAAAGCGCCAGGCACAGAGCCTGTCATTCTTGATCATGTGGCGAGTTGGGAGAAAAGAAAACTGGAATTTTTGGTTTAATGCAAAACGTCCTGACTTTGCATTTTGGCAAACAGTTGAAAAGCTTTGACATCCCCAGGTGGCCCAGCAGCTACAGTCCCTGCCACTGTCCATTGCCGTTTGGGCTCCTGATTCTGCGGACTCCCGTGTGGTCACCCTCGTGATGTAGCTGGGGAACCCATGGTGAGCATGCAACAGGAGCCTGCAGGTCCCAGGTTGTCACAAAGGAGGCCGCAGTTCCCAAAAGCTGCATGTCTGATATGGGAGCACTGCTGGCCGCCTGTACAAAGCCAGTGGGGACCCTTGTGGGCTCATTAGCTTAGATCTTGGTTTCCCAGCAGATGGGAAGGGGGACCCTCCTCATGGCGGCTGCAGAAGAGTGGTGTGGGGCTTTTCTCTTTTCCCCTCTGAGCTACAAAAGCTGCCCGTTGGGAGTCGATTGTCGCTCCCTCCCCTCCCTCCCTCCCTTCCCCC